>CAUYTI010131940.1:0-10564 GCA_963575145.1 Galago senegalensis | reverse complement strand
GGGAGTCTCTTGCCTCCGCCTCCCAAGTAGCTGGGACCACAGGCGCCCGCCACAACGCCCTGTATTTTTTGGTTGCAGCCGTCATTGTTGTTTGGCGGGTCCGGGCTGGGGATTCGAACCCGCCACCTTAGTTGTACGTGGTGGCGCCTTAGCCGGTTGAGCTATAGGCGCCGAGCCGAGGGCTTACTTTTCAACTTTGTAACTTTTTGGTGAATTTCGATTACATTGCTTCTAGCAAAAAAGGGTGAGCAATGCAATGTCTTTAATGAAGCCTCATTATTACCAACTGCTTGGAGTTTTTGACTCACTGACACAAACCCTCATTCACCAAAATGCGATAAACTTCATTGCTAATACATCCACTGCACATGGGCCATGTCCAGCAGCCTCAGCGAGTCCCCTTTCCTTCAGAAGGAAAGGGTCACAACCAACTTCAGGCAGTGTACAAGGATGACTGAGGTGGCCAACGTTCCCCAGTTAAGGAACTCCTATATGTAGGGCAGATTTGAACTCAAACTCCAGAGAACCATGCTCTGAAGTAAATATTTCATTAAAGTGGCATCATACAAAAATCTCATTGACTTCATCCACTTATATTTTTTTGGTGCCATTAATCTGTTGCATGTGACTGACTTGGCAGCTATCAGAGAAAAACTTTCTATTTTGGTGAGTGACCTGGTTAAAACAAGGGACAGAAAGGAGGAGAAACTGGGGATGGGAAGTCTGAGCCGGCCCTGGCGCGGGCGGGCCAGGTGGTCGCAGCCTCACCTGAGTTGTTCTCCATGACGGTGTAGATGAGCTTGCAGACCCTCAGCAGCAGCATGACTTTCTTTTCGGGTGAATACATTTTCTGCATGGTCATGAATTTGACTTTGATTTTCTCCACATCCACGAAATCAGGGGTGGGAGCAAAAACCCCCAGCTCCTGCGGGTTCCTCTGCCGGACGAGCTGCAGGTTGTCCTTGAGCTGCTTCCACGAGCCGTCGGCCACGTGGAAGTCCTTCAGCATGGCCTCCACGTGCCCCTTCAGGGGCTTCAAGATGCACTTGTGCATGGCTTTTTCTAGCACCACATCTGCAAAGAAAGCGCAGCCACTGTGACCATGGTGCGAACACGGAGGAAAGGCAAGACCTGCTCTCTCAGAATGACATTGCGACGTGACCCCTGGGGCATTCGCAGACAAGCCACACTTGAGCACTGACACTCACGCTTTTTCCTATAAAGCCAAGAAGAACAAATCTCCCCTAATACTGTCTGACTTGCATATAATCAGTACAATGAAATATCTTTCTTTTAACTACTTCTATGCCCCCTGCTCGCGTAAGTGCAGGCAAATATTCTAGAAGACGTTCTTTTGATCTAGTCCCTTCTGACCGGCCAACTGATCGACTGGAAAGCAATTGTTATCTTAAAGGAAAAATTTCTAACACTGAAGGTTTATGATCCCTTTGAATAAACAATTTCAACTAAGTGCTAGAATATGTGATCTTGGATTGGATTCTGGACCAAAACATCCTGTATTTTATTTGCTATAAAGGACATTGTGGAGCATTAGATCTGAACACAGTCTGAAGATCAGGTGGTAGTGTTAACATGGTTAAGGGTGTTGATTTTTGGTAATTGTACTGTAGTTATGCAACAGAATGGCTTCTTTTTTTAAAAATTTTTTTATTAAGTCATAGCTGTGTACATTAATACTATCATGGGGTACAGCAGGTTGTTATTATATACAATTTGGAATACTTTCATCCAACTGGTTAACACAGCCTTCATGTCATGTTGTTGTGTTAAGGTATTTATATTCCACATTTGGCTTCTTTTAAGAAACTACACACTGAAGTAATTAAAGGTGAAGAGATATAATGTCTGCAACTTACAAATGGCACGGAAAAGAAGAGAGCCCACAAGAGTGTGTGTGTGTGTGTGTGTGTGTGTGTGTGTGTGTGTACAGACAGGACTCCTGTCTGCAGCAAATGTGGAAAACTGCTGTTATTAGGGCAGTCTGGGTGAAGGGTACACATTTCTTTATGCTATTTTTGCAACTTTCCTGTAAGTCTGAAATGATTTCAAAATTAAAACTTAAAACAGTTTTTGAAATGTGTTTCTGTTCAGAATTAGGAAATACCTTTAAGTGTGTATAGGAGGCATTATCTCCCCCTCCTTTGAATGGCTGCTAGTGGAGTAGCTCTCTTGGCTGATACTAAAATGATGAGTGGGTTTGGAGATCTGGGCTCGAGACGGTTTGTACAATACTAAGCCCTCTGCTTTGTCAATACCAGTTGTTCAATCTCACACATTTGCACGTTTTCCTCAAAGCCACCTGGATTCTGCTGCAGCATCAACATCTCATATAGGACACTAATGCGAGTCCACCCTGGAAGCTGTGGGGATCAGGGCGAAACCTGCCCTTTACCCTTGGTCTGGTTTGCTGAAAGATCAACTCACAATTATGGTAGATTAATAAGAGAAAGGTTTATTTCCAAATACCATGCGCATGGGGGGAACCACAAGAATGATTACCCAAAGTTCCAGTGATGGTCAGAGACCTTTACAGATGCCTTTTGGATGGGAGAGGGAGAATGTAGAAAGTACAGATGCAGCAAGTGGTTGCTGGGGAGGGATGTGTGTTGATGGGAGGAGACAGAATGGTTTGTAGATTAACCTGAGAGACAGACAGGTCTCCTGCTTCAGATGACCTTGGGGCCAGGACTCCTGCTTCAGACGACCTTGGGGTCAGGACTCCTGCTTCAGACAACCTTGGGGCCAGGTCTCCTGCTTCAGACAACCTTGGGGCCAGGTCTCCTGCTTCAGACAACCTTAGGGCCATCTCTCATGCTTCAGACGACCTTGGGGCCAGGACTCCTGCATCAGACGACCTTAGGGCCATCTCTCATGCTTCAGATGACCTTGGGGCCAGGTCTCATGCTTCAGATGACCTTGGGGCCAGGTCTCCTGCTTCAGAGGACCTTGGGGCCAGGTCTGTTAGTGTGTGATAAGGAGTCAGCAGCCCCTTTCTGATGCTCAGCCAGGTTACTCAGGTTTATACAGCTGGAGGAAAGGCCTCTTTTGGTGCTTCCTGACCATGAATGTCCTTCAATTTGTAATATTCTTTATACCAAGGGATCAAATTTGGGGGCAAAATTTCCTTAGCCCTTTCAAAGCCATGGGTCCACTTATATGTAAAATAGTTGAATTATCTCTCTGGTCTTTGGAATTCCTGACACTGGATCAGGTCATACTGAATTAAAATTATTACCAATTATTAGAAGGCCAGAGACAGAGAGAAATCTAAGCCATAGCTACCAATGTTGAAAACAATTTTTCCATATCCTAAAGTTAAAACTGAGACCAAAGTGAAGGCTGACTCCACAACTATCAGATTTCCCCTCAGCCCAAGTTTCCCGTTGTTCTTCTCTTTCCATATCCTATTCAGGTGATGTTTGTTTTATATAACTTTAGAAATCAAGGTGAGCTTAAAGAAAACAACATATTCACTTCACATCTGGTATTAAAACAAAGTATTCCGTTTGCCTTGGTTGTTACATGTTAATAAATCTTTGCGACTTCATAGCATCTTTGGCTTTGGCCTATATGGTCGAAACAATAAAAAGTTAATAATAGCAATTACTATTGAGTGCTCAGATGAGGCTCCATCTATGTGCACTTTAGAATTATCATCTAAGGCTCGGCGCCTGTGGCTCAAGCGGCTAAAGCGCCAGCCACATACACCTAAGGTGACGGGTTCGAATCCCCAGCCCGGGCCCACCAAACAACAATGATGGCTGCAACCAAAAAAAAAAAAAAAAAAAAATGGCCGGGTGTTGTGGCGGGCGCCTGTGGTCCCAGCTGCTTGAGAGGCTGAGGCAAGAGACTCGCCTGAGCCCAGGAGTTGGAGGTTGCTGTGAGCATAATGCCATGGCACTCTACCTAGGGGGATAGCTTGAGGCTCCGTCTCAAAAAAAGAATTATCATCTAATTCTCTTTTCATATAATACTAACATCATGCCTATTTTACAGATGAAGAAATTGAGTCTCAGAAATGACTGATGGCTTGCCCAAGGCCACACTATTTTAAACATCATTTTTATTGCTTTTTCAAAGTAAGTGATCTTAATTTTATAGCTCAAAGTGCTTTATAAACAAGCACACACCAGTTTATTCCTCTCATTCAAGTGTTGTGAAAGCTACATTTGTGGTTATAAGTGATCTCTACTTGGCTACAATGAGGGTGAAAGTCACACCAGTGGTTAATCGGATGGTGTGTGAATGTGCAGACGGCGTTACTCGTAATCCCGACAGAATGAGCGCACAGGGTGTATTTGTATCACACAACTACAGTGGAATTCAGACAAGGTAACACACATATATCCACTCATCAGTGCTGCAGGTGGCAACATGGACAGACCTCGCAGACAGGACGCTGTGTGAGAGGCCAGACTAAGAGCATCTCCTGCAGCATTTCAGTTACATAAGGTTGAAAAGCAGGCAAACCTCACCCATGGTGATGTCAGAAAGGACGGCAGTTACCCTTGGGTAGGACGGGGACCAGAGCGGACACAGGGACCCTTCTGGGAAGTGGAGATGTTCTATTTCTGGACCTGGGTGGTGGCTACCTGGGTGTACACATGTGCAAAAATTTGCCCAGCGACACTTGAGATTTATGCACTTTATGGATGTACGTTAAATTGTAATAAATACATGTAAATCAGAAAAACAGAAAGCTGAAGATTTTCACCTTGAACCGCAAGGGTGACTTAGTTTTTGAGACGGGTCACCTCTGGGGTATTAATACAAACCATCTCCAAAAGGCTCTGAGCTGTTCCTGGGGAATGAAGTTCATTACCAGCAAGTTGCCCAGGCTCCCTGGGGCAAGCCATCCCTGCTGTCAGGGAGAGGGAGGGGCGCTGGCCTGTGCACAGTGAACTCCACCCTTAGGCATAAATGGGCCTGTGGAAATCTGTAAGGAGGGCTGAAACCTATGACTAATTGCCAAGTGAGCAGCCCATTTTCTTAAAACAAAATGAAAAAGCAAGTGCTAGTGCTAGATATTTTTCTAGTACTCTTTTTTTAAGACCAGAATTTAAAAATAAAAAAGATTGGTCTCTGTATTCTCTGCCAGAGTAAAAAAGATTCTAGTCTTTATTACTACCTTCCCTGCCAGCCCAATCCGTAATAAACATACAAAGTACGGAATAAGCGTGCCAGTGAACAGAGGGACCCACGTCCCAGCTGCTTCTCCCCGGTAGGAAGGCAAGGTCTGCTTGTAAACAAGAAGGAAAAATGATTTTGGGAACGCAAGTAACAGAGGACCTTCCAGAATGTGGCCTAGCTCAGAATTGGCCACATGTCCCATAAATTACCGTTCTGTTGTTTTCTATTATCTCTGGTTGCATTAATTACAACAAAACAAAACAAAATGTTTTAAAATGTAAGAACAACATTATTCTAGGCACTTTACAGGAACTGACTCTACAGTCCTTGAACAAACCCACCCAGGGAGGGATATTATTTCTTCATTTTGCGGATGAGGAAACGGAAACCCAGAGATGTGTATCATGCAGCTAGCAAGAGGGGAAACCGGGATTCAAACCCAGTAAGTGTTTCCAGAGTTCTTGGCATTATGTTAAATGTATTCATCCACAAGCAAACATACAAAGCAGACACTTGGAGACAGACATCTGACACCATTAAAGGAAAATGAATACAATGATTACATATTTTTCTTATAGCTTGTTAATGTCTTTCCTATTTTTTTAATCAGAAGAAAATTCTAGAGAATTGTTTGAACTATGACAAATTGAATTTTAGAAACTAAATGTTAGCTGTACTCTCTGAATGACCCAAACTGGAAATAAGTTTCTAATAGTATTTATATAGATCATATCAATTGGTCCCACAGATCACCCATAAAAGAGAAGTGGCAAAGACCATGGCAATCGCTGGGTTCTCCTCAACTTGGTGGTACCTAACGTGGTGGTTTATAGGAAGAGGGAACATGTCTGGTGACTCACTCTCCTTACTTCTCAAAGGATTGATTCACTTACTTATTCAGAATGGGAGACAGACACCTTGACCCTTTTCTTCTCTCTGACCCTAGATTAGAGAGATTCCAGAGGCTACAGATCAGACGAGGAGGCATCATGAGACCAAATAATGCATCAGCTTCCCCGGGCTCTGTCTTTCTAAGAAGCTCTGGCCAAGTACCTTCACCTCTCGCTGCTGTTGTCTGGACTATGAGCCAAATCATCGCCCACAGGAGGCCAGGCAGAGCTAGCAGTCTGAATCTGGCTGAGTTGGTGATTGTTGACATATTGCAAAATAATAATTCATATTAGCCACAGGATTTTAACTGTGCCTGAGTCTGGACAACACAATACAGTCATGTGTTATAGAATCAGGTTTCTGTCAATGATAGAAATATATTATATTTATTTAATAAATAATAGAAATATAGAAACAGAAATATATAAAATATAAATGATATGAAGACATAGAAGCTAATGTTTGATGATGATACACAGGTCTTTTTATAAAAACTGAAATAGGAAATTCAGGCACTTATACATCACTGGTGCTTATTTGGGCCTTGATCTGTGCAGTTCCTATTCTAAGATTATGTGAACCACCTTGTTAACCCTCACTTTAGCCCGGTGACATTAGAACTGTTGTCACTCTCAATTTACAAATGGAATGAATAAGGCTTGGGAGTTGCATAACTTTTCCCAGGATGGTGGAAATGAGATGCAAGCCAGCTTGTTCCTACTCAAGCAAGTCAGGAGATGCACGCAGATTGGGCTTCCCTCTGTACAGAAAGGGCAAAATGAGCTGATGCCTTTTTAACATAATAACTAATTTCCAACTCTGTCCAAAATGGACACGTAACCCCTCTTTGTCTTAGTTTTGGTTCTCTCAGATGCTGACTCTGAGACAAGGATTCGGTGTGAGTAGTTAACCTGGGAGGTGACCCCAAGGAGCACCAGGGGGAGGGAAGGCGGCAATGAAGCCGCCTTTAGTAAGGCAGGTACCGCCAGCAGCCACGCTGGGGGAGTCCAAGGGGCAGTGGGGAACATGCCTCAGAGCTGTTCCCAGAGAGGAGGGGCTGCTGGGCTATCTACACACCGGCTCCCTTCCGTCCTGCGCTGGGGGGAACTCCTAGAAGGTGGGCTGGATGTTCATTCCCCAGTCTTTTCTGCTTCTCCCCTGGCAGGGGTCAAGGGCCCTGATGGTATGAGAAAGCCTCAGACATAGTGTTCCAGGTGCTGGCAGTTGGACATCAGGCTGGTAAGCATCTGTGGGCAGGGAATGACAGCGCCCATGACACCGTGTTTCTGTGTGTGGAGAAACTAAGGCACAGAGATTTTGGGAAACACAGCCCAGCACACGTGGCAAACCAGCAGCCCAGTGGGGACCTCAACCCCAGCCAGAACTCTCCCTCTGAGCCACACACACCCCTGCCTCTCAGCCAAGGAATTTCTCCAACGCATCTCAGCAGAGCTGTCAGCTGAGGAAGTGGAAGGCAGCATCCCAAATGGCCTTCACGTGGCAGCCAGGAAGCCCCACGGCACTCCACACACCCCCTGCTACAAACTGCTCTTAGGAAGCAGGCCCTGGTGTATGGGAGCCCTCAGCTCGCCTAAAGTCCCAGCAGGGCAGCTTTCTGATTTGTGACCCTGAGATGACCTTTCTCAGCCTCAGCTTTCTCATCTGTAGAATGGGGCACTCACAGCTGCCCACTGTGGTTGTGGGAGGGCTGGTGAGGTCTCATACCAGGGGCACCCAGCACCCAGCAAGTGTGCTAGAGTCCTTGGCTCCCGCTGTTCCCTTTGAGCAAAGGGTGGATACCTGCGGAAGGGGACACCAGGCTTTAGGGTTGCTCTGGTTTCTGTTCCCCAGTGTTAACTCTGGTTTGAAATGGGGGTGGAATGGATTTTGATATATTAATTAAAAGGCCTTCTGGTTTCCTACTCATCTCAGTCTCGGGCACTCATGTTTCCCTTACTCCTCCTCAGCTCTGCCAGCCACAGCAACAAAGACAGCAGAGTGAAGCCTGGCCTCTGGGCTCTCCTTGCTCTGGAACTCTGGGCATTTTGTCACAGCCTCATTCCATCCCTGTCAGAGCAGCTCCCACACCACACTAAGACTCTGGGGCAGTTTTGTACCCTCCACCCCAGTGGCAGTAGAGAGGGGCCACACTCCCACCCCACTTTCAGTGGGAGAGCGTGGCACACAGCAGGCTGGGAGAGAGGCAGGGGGATGCACAGGGGGATGCGCAGAGCTCTGGTCTGTTAACAGGGGAGGGCCATTGTGCACCCAGCGTATTTCTGTCTTCTCTGGGCCTTGGCATCATGGCTGCTCATGCTGGGCCGTAGCATCTGTTTTACTGGTTGGCATCTGGGCCAGAGAGATTGTTAAAGAGTTTGATTCTTACGCTGCTTGGGGGTGATCTTTCTAGAATGTTCTCCACCACATTAAGGTCTCAGCTGAGATCTGCCCTGTCTTATCCTCCTTTTCTCTTTCCTGCTATGTCCCCACAAAGAGCCAACAATCCTGCCGGTCCCCTGTGCCTCTATGCCCTTCCATGCGTGGCCCCTACCAGGAATGCCCCTGTTGGGCTGGCTCCATCTTCCTGGAGTCTGGTGAACCCGGCCTGCCTCCTTCACAGGGCTCCTCCCGACTCTCTGCATCTTCACAGCCACCTTTGTTGCCTTAGCTGTGACACAGTGAATCAGACTTCTCTCCTTGATGGGAAACCCTCTGCAAACCAGACCTGGGAGCAGTGCCTGGTGCCATCTGCAGTCCCCAGCATGAGGCCTGCATGCAGCGTGTCCCACAGAGGGTTGGATAGCAAACCCTTCCTCCAGGTGCCTACAGAGAAGTCACATTTCCTCTCTTCACCCTGTAGACTGCAGACATATGACCCCAGTCAGGAATCATCAGGCAGGTGTGGGGCAGGCAGGGGACCCTGTCGCTTTGCAGGGATGCTCTGTAACCTGGGTTAGCACACTTTATCCCCCAAATAACAATAAATAACGAAGAATGTGTTATCAATCCAGCGAAGATGATGCTAAAATAAAGACACTAAATAGCAGGTTGTGATTCACTTGTGTGCCCACTGGGGTGGGCTTCACGGAAGGCCTGTGCTAGAGTACAGTCTATGTTCATGTAGCACTTCATGGAAGGGGCCATCAGACTGATTTCTAACAAACGCCAAGAAGAAGAGACCAATCTTCCTTACAGAGGAATTCAAATAATTGATATAGATCTTCTTGCCCCCAGGAGTTGGAGCTTCCTTCTACCCCACCCCTGTGCATGTGGGCAGGGCCTACTGACTGGCACTGAGTATGCAGAGAGGGGACTCTGGGCTCACAGGTCGGAGACCTGGCAATCGAGGTGAAGGATGCCCAATAGGTCGTGTGGATACTGGGTACCTCGGGCACGATGTGCCTGCACCTCTACGGTCATCTTCCCACCCTGTGGGTCAAACGGGAAAGGCAGTGGTCACTAACTGCCACGAGCGTGCAGGCAGAGGCCGCCATGGGAGCTGAAACTGGTACAACTTGCATCATGCCTTGACCTCACTGAGCTTTTGGCTCCTTGTCTGTCAAAATGAAGATGGTAAATGGAGCTTCTCAAGGCATTAGGAGATTAAAGGGGAGTCTGTGCACAAAAGTGCGTGTAAACCATAAAGAAACAACCGCAGAGGAGGGATTATCGGTGCCTTCACTTGGCTGTATAAAAAACAGCATGCATGTAATACTTGCTCTTTGGCCTCACAGACTAGTGGCCTTGACAATCACTGAGAAGCTCTGCAGCAGACGCCGTGTCTGAGAGGAGCGGCTGAGGCTGTGCCTGCACCACTCGGTCCCACAGAACTGGGCTGGGGAGACAGGCTCTGGTTGGGACCCACGGCCCAGGGAGGGCTCCGTGTGCATGATGCTTGCTTCCCTGAGATAGCCAGTTGGAGCCACCCTTCTGGCAGGACAGAGGGGTAGGGAAACATGTCCAACACTGGAGATTCAGATGTTTCCCCATAATCCATGCAGCATTTTCAGTGTCCTTTGGGTCACATTCAATACCTTCTTGAATTCCTCTTTTATCTAGTAATATTTCCTGTCCAGGGAAGCAGGAAGATTCTAGAGACATACTCCAGAAAATACTCTGGTACAGACCTCATCATGTGATTGGCCCTGGGATGCTGTCCCCCAGGCCACCTTGACTCTGGTACAGACCTTACCCCATGACTGGCCCTGAGATGCTGTCCCCCAGCTCACCTTAAGAACAAAGCCTTTGGCTCGGCGCCTGTGGCTCAAGCGGCTAAGGCACCAGCCACATACACCTAAGGTGGCGGGTTCGAATCCAGCCCGGACCCGCCAAACAACAATGATGGCTGCAACCAAAAAATAGCCAGGCGTTGTGGCAGGTGCCTGTAGTCCCAGCTACTTGGGAGGCTGAGGCAGGAGACTTGCTTGAGCCCAGGAGTTGGAGGTTGCTGTGAGCAGTGAAGCCATAGCACTCTACCCAGGGGGACAGCTTGAGGCTCTGTCCCCAAAAAAAAAAAAGAACA
>CAUYTI010131938.1:0-51684 GCA_963575145.1 Galago senegalensis | reverse complement strand
CATCCTCTTGCCTCAGCCTTCCTAGTAACTGGGACTATAGGTGTCCACCACGATGCCCAGCTAAAAAAGGCTTAAACAACAGACATCTGTACTTTTGCAGTTCCAGAGGATGGAGTCCAAAGTCAAGATGTCAACAGGGTCATATTCCCTCCAAACCTTCTAGGGGAAAACACTTCCTGGCCCCTGCCCACTTTTGGTGGCCCCTGGTGTTTTCTGGCTTGTGTAGCATGACTTCAAGTTCTGCCTCAGTCTTCACATGTCCCTCTCTTCCTTTCTCTGGGTCTTCTCCTGTCACCTAAAAGAATGCTTGTCATTCTTAAGGCCCACCCAGCTAATATAAGAGGAGCTCATCTCAAGATCCTTAATGCATCTATCAAGACCCCTTTTCCAAATAAGGTCACCTGTACCCTTTAAGGAGGTTGGGAAGTAGCTGTTTGTTCTGGAGGCCACCATTCCACGCACTACAGATGGGTGATTTTATGTAACACAAACAGTGACCAACATATATTTGTTTCTTGATAATTCTTTTGACGTATGAGCCGTTGTGATCCTGACAAATGCTGAGAGAGGTTGCTCTTATGGTCATTTCCATCCTACAGAGGAGGAAAGGGGAGTGCAGTGATTTATCCAGGCCACGCCGTGGATGAATTATGTGGCCATATTTTAATCTAGGATTTCCTATTTCCAAATTCCACACTCTTCTTACTCTGTCCTACTCATCCACATTGATGACCTGAAGATGACGGTGTTAAGAGGAGAAGCTATGGACCTCTATTGAAGGTGGACTCCGGGCCTGGCCCCGTGCCAAGTCTTATTTGCCATCTGATTTAATCCTCACCACAACTCTAAAAGATAAAGGATATCATAATGTCCATTTTACAGTTGAAGAAACTAAGAGACAGAGAAGTTTTTTGGGAAAGCGGTACGGTACAAGTGTTTTAAGTACATGGGCATCTTGTATAATGCTGAATTCAGGGCTACTGGTGCGCCCATCACCATAATAGTGCTCATTGCACCCAATAGGTAAGTTTTTATCTTACACTCACCCTCTGCGCCTCCTCCTGGCTTTCTCATGTGTAAGAGAAAGCCCCTGTGGACCCATCTGTTAGCTCGGACTTAGTGAGAACATACGGTGTTTGGTTTTCCGTTGCTGAGATACTTTACTAAGCATGGTGGTGTCCAGTTAGTTGTCTTAAGGTCCCCAGCTTCAGCAAATGGCAGGGCTAGGCTTTGAACCCATGTGTGTTTCAATTCAAAGCCGAAAGTTTTAATCCATATTAGTTTCTTCCATGAAATAATGATGTAGCATCCTGACATTTGCAAGTGCCTGTGCAGTTAAAACCCAAATGGTCTGCACATTGACAGACCAAGTTCTGGAGTTAAGCTTACACTTTATTCTACCTGATTTTTGAGTCTAGTGAGATTAAGAGCATGAGGTCTGGAGCCTGTCTGTCTAGGTTTGAATCCTTGTTCTACCAATTCCTGACTCTGTGACACTAAGATGATACCTCATCTTCTGGCCTGTTTCCACTAAGTAAAATAGGAGTGATACGCTTAGTACCTACTTTATAGGGTGGGTATGTGGATTTAAATTAATATTTGTAAAGGTTTTGGAAGTATCTGTCACATGATAATGGTTATATAAGGGTTCAATTTAAAAAACAAAAAGAAAATCCCTTCCTGAAGTCTCGAGACAGGGTTAGGACATAACTTGTGTGATAGTTAAATGTGGAAGCTCCTGTTAGAGCGCCTGGTTCAGCGTAGTAGACAGCAGGTGAAAGCAGTTGCTATCATTGTATATGGGAAGTTAAAGTTGCCTTGATCTCTTTCCTGGCCCTTCTCTTTAAGAAAATTGCAGCTCCAGAGTCCAGGAATGAAGGTGCTCAAAATTACCCCCCAGGTGGTACAGATAGGCAGAGTTGTCCTAGGTGATTTTAAGGGAGGCGATATTGCATCTGTCAAAATTCCTATACTGGCCTCTGTAGCTCAGCCACTAGGTTGCCAGCCACATACACCAGAGCTGGCAGGTTTGAACCCAGCCTGGGCCTGCCAAACAACAATGACAAGTACAACAAAAAAATAACCAGGTGTTGTGGTGGTTGCCTATAGTCCCAGCTACTTGGAAGGCTGAGGCAAGAGTTTGAGGTTGCTGTGAGCTGTGGTGCTACAACACTCTACCCAGGGTGACATAGTGAGACTCTGTCTCCAAACAACACAACACCCCCAAAATTCCTGTACAGGAGTGTAGTTTACTTGAGTGAAATTATAATCATCGCAGTTAAAAATACGGTGTGAATGACTGATGGCCGCAACCTCACCTCTAGTCTTCCTGGGGTATTGGCCTAGAAACCTGTGTTTTCAGAGGAGTTCCTCTTGTGTAGAGAAGCAAAAGTGGAGTCTGGTGATGGCTGTCCAGGTCTCCAGGGGGAGGTCTTCCAAAATCAGTCACTCCTCCAAGATTGTACTAGGTATTTCTCAAGGCAGTAAACGTGGATATGAAGCTGGGATGGGTTAATCTTTTATTCCACTTTTTTTCTACTTTTGGTTTCTTCTCTTTCACTTTCCTATATCTTAATCTGGATCATTAATGACCTGCTATCAGCTATATAAATACCATACAAAAGATACCACCTAAAACTCAGACACATGTGTAGTTTATAGGTCCTGTCAACCTATATAATTTTACTTATTCCTCCTGACAACTCAACATCATTCCCACTTTACAGATGAGAAGATCAAGGACCAGAGAAGTTAAGTCACAGGACAGACAGTTAGGAAGATGCAGAATCAGGATTACAGCTTGGATCCTCTGAGTCAAGTGTCTGTACAGTATCTTGGCAGTGCTGGGAGAAGACAAAGCCTGGGATATCACCGTCCCTCTTTATTTTAGAAACTATTCCTTCTCTTCCTGTCAACTCTCTTCCCTTACAGAGGACCTCAAGGGGAGATATGGCTCTCCAGCGACCCTTACCTCCTTACAGCATCTCTCTTCAGCCAGATTTTCTCTTACTCCTTCTCCCCAAATGCTAAGCAAATATTTCACCCAGGCTTCTGCAGAGTGTGAATGAAATAACTGATGGGTGGTGCTATGCATGCGATAATCCCCCAGGGTGTGTTTGCACTTTAATACGGTCACCTCTGGGATCCCGGGATCTGGAATGGCACCTCCACCCCACCCACAGGGGAGTAAAGGTACACTCTGTTATTTTCCTCAAATGTACACTTATTATCATTCCATCATTTGGCTCAGAGCTTCCTGAGGGCAAGCCTGGGCACAGGTGAGTGCTAGTGGGTGGAGGTGTCCTAAGCTGAATTGTGTTGCCGATTCTCTCCAGTTCTAGCCTGTCCAGATTTCCAGAGTGAAGGAGCAGGGCTGGCTTCCTGGGCACCCAACCTGTGCCATTGCACAGGGCCCTCGGCTTCCTGCTCTGCTGCCACTGCTGTCAGGTTCTTAATAATCTTTGAATAAAGGACCCTACAAATCAGGTAGCTGCTCCTGTGAAGGAGGCTTATCTATGTCAAGTTTTCTAAACAGAAGTCCCAGGAGCTCCACTGGCCTGTTTTGTCCTTTGGGTGATGCACATCTAACAGGTGTACGCAGGCTGTGCACTTTCCTTGGTCAATCTCTTCTCTGTTATTTATGCCCTTGCTACCATGATAGGAACCTCCTCCTGCCTCCCCAAGATGAGGTACCTGCTGGCTGTTTTCTTTAGTTCCTGGGTTTAGTTTTGTTTGTCTGCCAACCAGAGACTGTAGGTAGGCACTGCCTTTTGCCAGCTGGAAATTTCTTATTTTGCTCAAGAAAGATGGTGTTTGGGACCTGTGAAGGTAGAAGTCTGAGTGCACGGTCAGGCCTGGTGCGTGTTGGGGCTGACTGAAGGGTGGACTGGACTGGCTTCAAGCCAGGGACTAACAAAAGGCCCCTGGCTCCAGAAAGGACTGGCCCTTGTTTGTGGCATCTCCATCTGGAACACAGAGAGACTTGTTGAATTAGGGAGCCTGGTCTGGAGTCACAGGGACCTGGCTTGGCTCTCGTCTTCTCCAGCATGCAACCATGAAGTTGACATAAATAGCTGAGTGAGAGACAAAGTCTCGGCCCTCACGGAGCTTAGAGCCTGGGGGACGAGTGGAGAGAAGTAAATCTCGTGATGGCACAAATACAATCATGTATCCGGCTGCGGATTGTGACAGAAAACCTCAGGGAGAGAGGGTGGGGGCAGGCGGGCATCCAGGAGGAGGCTCCAGGCAAGGGGATGGGAAGAGTGGAGGGGCAGACACAGCATGAGCAAAGTCCCTGGGAGGGGAGGAGGTGTGACCATGTGAGAACTGAGAAGAGCCAGCAGGGAGGGTGGAGGACATGAGGGACCAGAGTGACTGGGACCAGAAGCGACCAGTGAGGGTGCAAGGCAGAGATTAGGGCTTGGAACGCAATAAAAAGTCACTGGGGCCATTAAAAAACTTTAAGCTCCATGTTTTTAAAACCAGTCGGTCTTTATGAAGGGAGGGTAGATTGGATGGGATAAAAAGTGGGTCCAGTTAGGGGGCCATCCAATGGTCCAGGCAAGAGCCAATGGTGGTTCGGGCTTTGTGGGGCCCCAGAAGAGAATCTGAGGGTTATTAAGAAGGAAAAGAATGGGCCTCGGTGGCAGACTGTTAGGGGGCATTGTGAAGTCTGACAATACTCACCTTGCAGGGAAACAAGGATGGAATGACAGAATGCAGGAACAATGCCTGCACACAGTAGGCACTCAGTAAATATTAGTCTTTCCCCCTGTTCTTGAAACTGGGTTTCTGAGGCCCTGTCAGCCCTTCAGTGCCCCTCTGAGAGGTCAGCCTGTTGCTTCAGCTTCCCTGAAGGGCCTTTCTGCATGCTGTGCCTCTGCTGCTGTGGCTTACCCTGTGGGGGTGCCTAGTGGGCAGCTGCTCCCTATACTGAAATTACTGTCACCCGAGGCCCTCAGGTCTGCGTCCTCATGCTGCCGAGGCCCACCTCAGCCACCACACACTTGGCCGGAAACACAGCCACAGGCGAGGAGAAGCCGTGTGCAGGCAGATCAGTCCTCTCCTCAGGTGGAGCTGAAACCCCAGGAGGGGCCCCTTGGTATTTGAGCCACAGAGGGGGCAGTACCTGCCACCTCAGAGCGGGAGAGCAGAGGCCACGCGGCTTTGTCTTTCCCGATGTGATATCTGGAGTGAGAGTGGGAAAGGGGCTGAGGGAGAGGGAGGAGCTCAGCTGGGGCCACGCCCACTCAATATGCGCACTGCGTGCCGTGTGCATGTACCTGCGTGTGGGTGTTTGCAGGTGCATGTGTGAGTGCACATGTAATTGTCTCATGTCCCTGTGCTCACATGCTTGGGCTCTGGTCTGCGTGCACGTGCAGGCACGCATCTGTGTATGTACACGCATGCTTGTGTGTGTGTGTGTACCGTGTATCAGAGTGAGTCTGTGTGTGTCCCTTCAGGAGCTCTGGGGCTCAGCAGCCCCGCCCCCAGAGTCACACATGCCCGGGACTGCCAGCAGGTGGCCCCTGAGCACCGCGCTGGGCTCTGGGGGAAGTGTTCCTCCAGCCCCTTCCTTGACAGAATGTGCGTAGGAAGGCAAGAGCCCTGTCCACTGCTCTGGCTGACTGGGGCTTTACCCCTGAGGCTCAGTCTGCCCTGAGTTTTACCCTCAGCCCACACAGTGGCCAGGGATGATATTAGGTGTGAGGAAGACAATTCTGACCTATGCAAGGTCCTGAGAGTGACAGGGTCACTGAACACCGTGGTGCTGAAGGTGTGGGAGGCTCTTGCCTAGAGATGATGGCCCAGACGAGGTAGGCAGCAGCCCAGGGGCAAGCCCCAGGCCTGGGGAGGAGTGTGGTCTGAGGAGAGGGCTGCTCCATCTGGGCCACTGGAAGGGCAGAAGACAGTGCCCGGGGATACTTGCTGACCCCTGCTTGAAATGGCCTGGGGGTGTGCAGGATGGACAGTGGACACTTCTCTTTCTTGGAAGAGGGGTACTGCCCTCATCTGTATCTCATAAAGACTGCAACCAAGTGCATAAAGGCAGCCAAACTTTATTTAATTGTGACTGTGTGGCCTCTGGACAACCAGGAAGGAAAGCTTGCAGAGAGACTGGGACTTGACTGGTCTTGACCTTAGGCCCCTGAGAGCTGCCAGAGTGCCAGAGCGCTCCCTCAGCCCACTCTGCTGGAAATGACTCTTGCCTGGGTTGGCCCCCCATGTACAGCTGGGGGGCCCCGTAGCAGGGCCCTGTGGCAGGGCCCTGGTCAGCCTTGTCTCTGGAACTTTAGGACTTTAGTGGAAACTTGCTAGTGACTCCATGGACAGAGGCAGTGCAGGGACAGCAGGCACTTTCTGGAGTGCCTGGATAAGGGCAGTCAGGGGGTGGAGGGGAACAAGTTTGGACCACAGATAGGTTGGAGGGAGTCTAAGAGAGGTTAGGCCCCAGAGGCGGTGGCTTAGATGATACCCTTGCAGACTGTCCGAGCTGGGAAAGTCCTGAGCCATCAGGCAATCTGTGATTTTTACACCACTTCCTACAGGGACATGGTGGGGTCTTGGGATGTCAGCCAGGGGTGGAGGGAAGGACTGGAGAGAGAGAGAGAGAGAGAGAGAGAGAGAGAGACATTGGGCAAGACTCTGGTAGCTCCCTAGCCACACTTCAAATTCGCTTTTAATGAAAAATGCATTTATTGTGTTTACTGTTTGCAATCCACGATCCGGAGTGTAGTGCTATTCGAAGAAATTGGCATATCAGGCCCCTGCTCTCTTGGTGATTATATTCTAGCAGGGAAGACAAGTAAACAAATAAGAAGGCAAGTTAACTTGGGGTGGTAAGTGGTACAAACACATCAAAACAAGAAATGGCACAGACTGATCGAGGGGAGGAAGGGCCAGAGCTACTTTGGACCTGAGGTTGAGATGGGTCCTCTGAGGGTGAAGGCTGAGCTGGGCCTGAATGATGACAGTGGGCCGAGCATTCTGGGTGAGATTTTGTTTGAAGAAAAAGCTCTGTGGGAAAACTTGAAAATCACCCAGTTAGTCTTCTTTTATTTATATTCATTTATTTAAATTTCAAAAGTAATACATATTTATTCCAAACATTCCAAACCTTACTAACATACCTGAGGTAAAATGTAGAGACAGCTCCCCCCACTTCCCCTCCTCTCCCTCGCCCCCATTCTGCTTCCTGGAGAGAATCCCTTTATCAGGTAGGCAGATAACCTCCCAGGTTTTTCTCTGTGCATTTGCAAACATATATGTTAATTACCAACTTTATTTCTAGTTGCTGGTCTCATAGGGCATTCAAGCTTAGTAAGTTCAAAACGAGACTCTGGATTCTGTCCTCTATACCTCCTCCTCCCCTGGACTTTCTCATATTAGTAAATGGCACCACCACCCTACACTGCTGCTTCAGCCCCAAGGCTCGGAGGTATCTTCAAATCCTTGTGTGCCATCAGACCTCAAGCACAATCCCCTAGCACATCTGGAAGGCTCTGCCTCCAGCATCTGCTCCCTGTCTGCGGGCTGCACATTCTCCACTGGCTTCAGCCTGGTCTAAGCCATCAGCATCCCATGCTGGGCCCCCATGACTATTCTTTCTGCTTTCATTGTTATCTTCTAGTATCATTCTCCACCTAGTTTTAAACATGGTAAATCTGGTCCTGTCTCTCCTTGCTTAATACCCCAGTGGCTTCTCTTCCTCCTTGGGAATAAAACCTAAACTCTGCATCTGAAGCCTGTGGCCATTGGCTTCCTCTCCAATCTCATCTTGTTCTTTTCTTATTCTTCATGCTTTATCTATACTGGACTTTTCTTTCTCCTCTCACTCCTGTGTGTCTGGGGTTCCTGAATTTTCTGGCTTGGTTCTTTCTTATAATCCTGATTTTAGGTCTATGGCACCCTCCAGAGAGGCCTCCCCTCCTTGCTCCATCTAAAATAGCCTCGCTTCCACCCCTCTTCCTCCCTTACCCAGCCACCTTATTTTATTTCTTGTTTATTATTTTCTTTACAGTATTTACATTTTTAGAACTTACCTTACTTATTTGTTTTCTTGGTTCTTGTCCGTTTCTTCCACCCCCTTGGAGGCAGTCTCCATCAGGGTAGAGATCTTGACTGTTAAGCCTTGTTCATGGCCCCATTGACCAATAAATAAAACAGTTCCAGTTTATTGCTAATGAATAAAGTTCTAGTGCAGTGGTCCCTATCCTTTTTGGCACCAGGGACAGGTTCCATGGAAGACAATTTTTCCACAGCTGGGGGTGGATGATTCAACCACATTACATTTCCATCTCTGATCATCAGGCATTAGATTATCATTAACAGACGCAAACTAGATCCCTCCCATGCACACTTTACAGTAGGGTTCAGACTTCTATGAGAAACTAATGCTCTTGCCATGGGGCCCAGTTCCTAAAAGAACTTGGTCCTTTACTGGTCGACAGCCCAGGGCGTGGGGACCACAGCTCTAGAGTACATACCTCTTTGGGTAATTGTGTAAAGGTTTCTGTGGGACAAATTCCTAGAGATGGAGTTTCTGGATTCAAGATGATATACTTTAAAATGTAATAGATATTGCCGAATTACTGTCCCAATTATTATGCCAGTGTGCACTTCCATCATCTCTGAGCATACTTTTCTCCACCTTGGTCAATTCTGGAAATCTTTTCCTTCCTTTTTTGCCTATGTTATGAGCAAAATCCAAGTATTTCATTTTGTTTTAATTTGTATTTCCCTGATTATGTGAAGTTGAATATCTTTTCATATACTTTTTGGTCACTGGTACTTTTTTGGGGGAGGGAGGGAAATAAACATGTTACTGGTCTTATCCCCCAAATGGTTCTATTTATGAGAAGGAAGAATAGATATAGGTAGACCATCACCGCTATCTGCCACGTACCATTTGGCTCTGTATTTTTTTTTTCTTGCTATCTTATTCAATGATAAGAGCTCTCTCTTTTCGGGAGTTAACTCTGTTGTCCAAGTTGAAGACATTCTCTGTTTTTCCTTTGCTTATCTATATTGCTTATGATAGTAGTGTCTTTACACAATGGAGGTAGATTCTTAACTTTTCTATTTCAATTGTTGTGGCACAATCGCATGTGTACCCAGAAGGTTTAAAACAAATTTTGAAAAAAATGAAAATGATAAAAAGTGATTCTCCTTCCCTTTAGAGTGAAGTAAATTTATGTATCTTAAAATTTTTTTCATATGATTACACGTGTATTCATTCATTCATTCATCCATTCCTTCAGAAAATATTATCAAGTCATTTGTACTTCCACTAAATATGCACTGGGTGTCCACTACATTCCTGGCATTGTAGTAGGTATATAAAAAAGAGAGAGAGAAAAAAATATATATCTATTCTCTTCTTTCCTTTTTTTGTTTTGTTTTTAGGGGGGAAGTTGCATTGTCTTTATTTATTTTTTTTTTATATTTCAGATGCTGTTCCACTAGTATGTACTTATCTACTTTTGTGTTTTTAATATTTGCTCATTATTTTCTTTTATGCACACACCAGAATATATTTAATTTGCTCCTTATTGATGGACATTTACATTGTTTCCTAGATTTGCAATTGCAGACAATGCTGTCGTGAATATCCCTGTAGCTATAGCTCTGCGGGCATGCACAAATATATCTGTAGCACAGACTCCTAAAATGGAATTGAATTTTAACTTTGATAGACATTGCCAAATTATCTTCCAAAACTGTGTTCCAATCCACGCTCCTGCAAATGTGTGAGAGCGCCCATTTCTCCACTTTAGTTCCAACCCTGGGTATTATCTGTCTTAATTTTCTGCAAACAAAATGGGCAAAAAAGGTTTTTCATTTTTTAAAAAGTTGACCTTTCCCTAATCAGGAGAGGGGCCAAGAATCTTTTCTTATGTTTCTTGGTCACCTGTATTTTTCTTGTCCATAATCCTACCCTACTTTTCATATTGAGCTGTCTTTTAAAAAATTTGAGTTTCTTTGTAAATTCCATATAGTGTGGATATTCAAACTTTGTCTGTTGTATGTGTTGCAAACATTTTCTCCCAAGCTGTCCTTGTCTTATAATAGTATTGTTTATGGTAGAACCCCACCTTTTTAAAGAACACTGTAATCCTCTTTTAGACTTTGTTTCTCTAATTTCTTCCTGCAGATGTTTGAAGCTATGTTTAGGTATTTATTATTATTATTTTTTTCCTCTTTTCAGCCAAAATTCTTAGAGGACTACAGCAGAATCCTGACCTAGAAGTAAGGAGGAGGAATCTTTCACTGGTGTTGCTGTTGGCATTTTCCTTGCATTGATAAAGCACTTCACCACTAATTTGCATGTTTTCCTACAAACTAAAGCTTTTTGTTTGTTTTGTTTAAACTGTTAGGACTGCTTGTTTTTTTCTTCTCACTTCAAAAATTGCGTTAGATAAAACACTGGATGGCCCCTCATCTTGGTTTAGATCATCACTTTAACAAGTACTCCAGGGAGTCCTAGCAGTCAGTGGAAATGATCAGGGTCATCAGTGGGTGTGGACCACGTGGATGGGGAGAGGCTCCTGCCCCTCTCCAATCTGAAGAACTGTGATTAGGCTTCTGCCGGATTCCTTCAGAAGAAGGCAGGGGTTTCTGTCTTAGCAATCTTGGAGAATGCTATGCTACTGCAGAAGGAGGTCTTTATTTTCTAAAAGCTGTGAAGCTCTGGGGGCTTCAGAGAGTATTCTTTTCATATAGTGATTGCTCCCTCCCCTTTTACTATGCAGTGCCTCTTGAAGGTTTGCCTACACTGGCTGGACGCTCATAGGTTTTCCATAGAACAGATATGTGGTTAATAGGCCATTGTGAAACTTCTTTTGGGGGGGAGTTTGAAAATATTAAGCCTTACCAATATCTATTATTTATTTATTTACTTATTTATTTATTTGAGATAGGGTCACTTTCTGTTTTCTGGGCTAGAGTACAATGATATCATCATAGCTCACAGCAACCTCAAACTCGTGGGGTCAAGTGATCCTCCTACTGCCTCAGCCTCCCAAGTAGCTGGGAACACAGGTATGTGCCACCATACCTGGCTAAATTTTCAATATTTTATACAGATGAGGTCTCACTCTTGCACAGGCTGGTCTCAAACTCCTGACCTGAAGTGATCTTCCTGCCTCAGCCTCCCAAATATCTCTTATTTTTAGAGCAACATTAATCCGTATCTGCTCAAACATATGAATGTTTCTATTTTTACTAAGAAGTTCATCCAGGTCTCAGGTCCAGTAAAGCTAGGTTAGGCCATGTAGGCCATGGCACTCTACCCTGGGTAACAGAGTGAAACTGTCTTAAAAGCAAACAAACAAACAAACAAATAAACAACGGAAAATAAGTCTAGAAAAAGAGGAAGAGAGTGGATGTTCATTTCTCTAATTTCTCTTCATAAAGATCAATAATCACCGATAGCAGTCATGATACTTTTGACTGTGGTGCTGGAACTCTGACCATGTGGAAAGTAATGATTTTCATTTTTAAACAGGAAGCCCACAGCAGAGTTGCTTCAAGGTTGGTCAATTTGGCAGGTCAAGAAAGATCAAGATTCTCCGCATCTTGCATATTCTGGCTGCTGTGGGTCAGGGGCTATGTACAGATACCACACCATACAGTGTTTTTACTGCCGGTGGGCTCGCCACCAACTCTCCTTCAAGAGAGAGAAAACTCCTTGAAGACCTTCAAACTGATTTCTTCAAGTCTCATTTGTTGGCCTGAAAACACATTCTCCCACTCCTGAACCAGTTGCTGCCAAGAAAATAGCATTAGTTCAATCTATTACCACCTGTTCAAGAATTTACTCTGGGCTGGGGAGAAGGTCACCTTCCCTTGACTGGTGGTTACCTGGTTAAAATCAGCAAAGAAGGAAGAATGGATAGGTAACTAACAGTGGTTGCTAGGATACGGTTTGTAGTTTAATTAATTAAAGGATGGATTTTATTTTTCTAAAACATTGATGCAATTATCATGAAGCCTTCTGATCCAGTATTTTGAGGTTTTATTCACTTCAGATGATGGTACACAAGAAAGATTGTGTGTATGTGCGTGTCTTAAATTTGGCTCCACTTCTGGAAGGTGTACTTAGTAGGCAGGTGACTAGAACTCGGTTGCTGTGTTCAGCATTCAAGAGACTGATTAGTTGGTGTTAAGACAGAAAATTGGAGATTTATTAGAGGCAGAACTAGATGTACAGTTCTTTTATAACCTCCTCACTCTCTCTTTTTGGAATAATTAACACACACTCTTCAATTTTAGAATTTCATCTGTTTGAATTTGCATCCCTTCAGTTTGGCAACAAAACCATCCTCTATTAACAAGAGTTTCAATTAATTAATTATTATTTCTTAGATTGGCTGAAAAGAGAATGGACATGCAGATGGTGGTTAAATCATCCTCTGCTGATCCAGATATTTTCTCTTCATTAAATAAAGCCACAGCTATTGTTTCTTTTCTTTTCTTTTTTTTTTCCAGATGAAAATGTGCAGGTTCTACATGTTGGCTAAAGAGAACAAGGGTTGTGAACAACTTGGATTGTGTTAACAGAGTGTTACACACATCCATGAAAACTGGCTCTGTGGTAGGTTAGGGTTGCAAGGTATAGATTCCCATTGACAGAAATGAAATTATGTTTGTTCTGAGGAGAGCCACTGCTGGGCTCTGAAGACACTGGAAATCTAGTTAAGTCACATGCAGTGAGTACTGTTCAGAGCGTGGCCAGCGTAACAAGCAGCACTGTGGGCTGGGGCAGGATGCATGTGGTGCCCAGGGAGTGCCACAGGCACCGGAAGACATGAATTATGTGATATGTAGCTCCAAGCTATTTGAGCTAAAATTGACCCTCCAGTGTCTGGAACCCACTCCAAATTTCCACATGCTGTTATGCCGTGGAATGCAGGGAGGGGGAGAGAGGGAAAGGCTCACCCCTTGCTATGCTTTTATAGGGTTTCAAACATCAGAACTGATTCTCCAAAGTAATTTTTCTTTACACCCCCAGACATTTGAACAGTGCAACAGGGAGTCAAGTCTTGAGCTTCTGTAACAGGTCGTCCTGAAATTAAATACCATTCTCAGCCGTGGCAAATATTTTTCCCACTACCTTAGAGCTCCTGGTGGTGGTCCTGTCCTACTGGGGGGGTGGGTCTGGGGAGACATACCGATGATGGTAGTCTCAGTGAGGGAATGAGGAGCAAAGGATGGTGTGTGTGTGTGTGTGTGAGAGAGAGAGAGAGAGAGAGAGAAAGAGAGATTGAGAGAGAATGTACTTTTTTCTAAGAAAAGCCCTGTAACAGGTTTTTGGGTAAATGAAAGTTGTATTGTCTTCCATCAGAGATGACTTGAAAATAAAGTACTTTAATGCTAATACTGCAGATGTCTGCAGGAAGCTCAGCACAACACTGAACACTGTAGTTAGATAGCTGTGCAAAAAAGTACATGAAGGAAAGGGCTAATGTGCAATACTTCTATTTAAGATAGAAGGAGGAAATAGAAATTGTGATAGCATGCTATTTCAAGTAATAATAGAAAGTACTTGATGTTTACATGGTGAATGGATCAATACTAATTCTGTAGTCAGCGCACATACAGTAGTTTGGATTATACAAGTGATAGATGCACTCAGTATAGCTGAAATTTCCACCCTGCAACATTTATTTCTTGCTGTGTGTTAGATGGAATTTTCCACCCAACTATCTGGAAGGATTTGCATAAGAATGGTGATAGAGCAGTATTCTTTAATGATGTGCTTTTCTTTGTTAAACTTCAAAAATGTCTATGGTGCATGATGAGGTTTGGGTGAATTGCCAAGCTAATGCTTTTATATTTTCTTTAAAGAGCTTATCTTCACTGTGTTGTGGGAGTTACTTTATATTGTGGTTATAAAGCGGTGGCAGTAGCAACCCCCAATAAATGCCGCTGTCTCCTCCTCCTCTTTGAAAGCTTGGTCCTGCTAAGAAGGGAATTTGGGAAGGTACTTGGCTGCCTCTGGTTCAGCTGCAAGGAGTCTCTTGGCCTCATTTCATGCCCCCATACCTGATGGTGCTCACTGAAAAGGCTAGAGGCCATTCTGCCGCTCAAACAATGACCTCTTGTTAGCCTAAGTCAGCAATGTTCCTGTCAAACAGGCTTGAGATCAGTCTAAAGCCTGGTGCTCTCACCCAGGTTGAGTTGAATTATTCAGAGGAGAGTCTGGGAGCAAATGCGGTTTGGAAAGTGACCTTTTTGTCCTCACCACAAGAACCTAATGTTTACAATGAGAGGAGGAAAAGGGACTGGAATCCTGGGAATTCCAGGAATGCAGCTATCAAGCAAAAGAAGACTCACTCTCCAGATCCTGCTCCATGGCAAGGATTTGCAAGTACAAAAATGGAAAAACAAAACCCCAAAGCGGGAGCCTCCAAGGCTAGTCCCATAGAGGACTTCACAGGATCCTCTGTTTCAATGAAACAAAGGATTTCGAAACCCAAGTGTGGAAGGAAACTTAAAGGTCACCTAATCCGACCTGCTGCCAAATGCATGAATCTCTTTCCCAACACAGCTTTGCAGCTCATTGATCATAAGTAGCTGCTTGAATATAGCCAAGGACAAAGAACTCACTTCCTCCAAAAAGTAAGGACAACAGCTGACATTATATGGAGAACGGACTATGTGTATATGCACCAGGCATAGTGATGAGCCCTAGAGATTATTTTATTTAATATGAGCAACAACCTTATCATGTAAGATGGCTATTATTATGCTATTATTGTCACTCCCATTCTACAGATGGGGAAAACCGATGCTTCCGATGTTGCAGAGAAAGAATTTAAGTGCATGGGGCTCCAGTGCCTGTGTCCTTAACCCCATACTCTCCCACCCAGCCTGTTCCATCATTGGTAGCCCTGACCATGACTCTGCTGTCCTTTGGAGACACTTGAAATTCACCCTGCCCCCTTTTCACATGATAGGTCTTCAAATATTTGGTGTAGCTTTCTCATCCTTCTACTTTCCCAGTTCCTTTTTTTTCACTTCCAAGTAAAACATTCCTCTTTGTCTGTTTGATGAGTTCCTTTAGACCCATTCCTATTTACTAACGCTCTTCTCAAAACATATATTTTTTGTTTCAAAAACATGTTTCATTTATTTATTGAATATTTTGCAGAGACCTTCTACTTTTTGCTTTCTCTTATTAGGAGACAGTGGGCTTTGTTGGTGACATGTAACCATGAAGGCATCTACTCTGGCTGCCGAGGGAGGCTTTCCAAAGAGCACATGATATAGTTTTTCCACAGCCCTTTTCAGGGAGAAGGCATTTAAACAATCCAGAGCATTAAAATAAGCCAGGGTTGAGCTTCGATGTCATTGCTGGTGGGAAAGGCAATGTCAGAATAAAGGACAGGAAGCCTCCTTGCAGAGCATTAGAGGTGGTCCTGTGGGGTCCCGTGGGAGGCAGCTGCTCTTGGTTGCAAAGACAGATCTAATTCAGCCTCTGACCTGGATTCTCTGAAGCTCACTGGTACATGTCACCACCCCCTCTGCAGTAGCTTCCAGGCTTGTGAAAGGTGATCCTGTTGTTGACACTCTGGTGTTGTATTTCTCAGGGCTCAAGAGTTCTGACTCAGAGTCAGGCAACCTGGGGCTTGCTGTGTGCCCCTGGGCAAATCATTCCACATCTCTGGGCTTCAGGGCCTTTATCTGTAAAGTGGAGATAAGTGAGCCATTTTAACCAGGTGTGAAAAAGTTCAACGAAGTGAAGTTTGTGATGGCAACCGGCTTCATGAAAGTTAGTTGAATTGGCCTATAATGAACTTTGTGTAGGTCTTGCTGAGTTTAAGATGATGGCTAAACCTCTAGTTCCAATTTGTCATAGTAGAAATAGCTAACTTTTACTGACCATTTCTTACCTGCTAGCTTCAGGGCTAAATTATGTTGTTTATTTCTCATATAAGTCCTGAAAGGTGTAAACGCTGACGCTCGGAGATGAGGCCACAGAGGAGATGTTCAGGCCAGGTTTATTGAAAGAGGGTGACTGCCTGGGCAATGCAAAGATGGTGTCTCTACCCAGAGGGGCAGTTAGAGACTCCTTCTATATGGGGTTGGGGGGATGGGCACATTCTAGGGTGCCTGTCAGGTTAGTGCCCTTTGGCTCAGACTACTGGGGAGTGGGAAGGAGGAGGGGAAAAGGGTTTGTGTGTGGCTGTGTTAGGCCCCCCCCCATTCCCAACTCTTGTTCAAAGGGATGATGGGGGGATGGTCTGTTCTCTGAAACTGCTCTGGCTGGGTAGGGCAGTAGTTGTCCTCAGCGGGATGAACCAGGTGCTGGTAGGGCTGTGTGGGTTTGGGGTACATTGCAAGAGGGTTTGGGGCATAGTAAGAATTGGGGTGCAACTGCAGCTGACACCTTTTTACCCTGTGTCAAATAAATGAAGACAGGAATTGAATGACACAAGGGGCAATGGTTAATAACACGAGGTTTGCAGCAATGGGGCCCCACAGGGGTAGAATCTAGCGTCCCTATGAGCTGTCAAACCAGGCTTCCTCATTTTGAGATTGAAGGTAGGTGGCTTATTCCTGAAGCCTGGAGATGCCCTCTCGTACCAGACCAGACTCATTGGTGTGGAAGCAGCAGGCCTCCTCCTATAAGCAAGTGTGAAGTCCCCCTTCTCTTGCCATGATGAGACCTAAGCCTCTAAGATGGCTGCTGGGAGGGCAACTGGAAAATAATAAAAGGACGAGCAAGAAAACTTTACCTGAGAAACTGGGCAATATACAAAGGGGGCTGTATTTTATTTTATTTTTTATTTTAATGATGGAGATAGGAGAGAGAAATAGGGGTCTTTAAAATTTAGGAAAGCTAGAGGATGTGGTGCTGGGTTTTGCTAGAATTAACTTCCTTACCTTTGGCAGAGATTTAATTACGTAAGCCTGTTCCGCTGTGATGACGTTGAGTCTATTTCGAAGACAGACGTGCTGGTCAGATGAAAGCAGTGTTTGTTGACTCAGGGGGCTGTGGGGTTTAGAAAGTGAATGTAGTCTCCTGTTCTAGGGAGGATACATTCTCACTTCCAGTGTCTTTCTGCTTTGCAGGGAGGACACAGTTTTGGAGTCCCAGTGAAGGATGCTTCCTGAGAAATTTTACTTCAGGAACATAGACTCATAGTGCAGGCAGGGTTTCTATCTCGTTGAAGCCTGTGGTCTTCTTGCCTGGGCCTTTTGAGTCACTATCTCTGAATAAGACTTAAAAGTGGCAGCCAGGACTTCACAAAACTTTTCTGCTTTTAGAGCTATTATCAGTCTTGTTTTCTCATTTTCTCGACCCCCTCGCCATCTCTATTAAATGACCATGAAGGCCAGGTTTAGAAGTTCCATCTGTGGGGCTTGCGGCTTCCTTTATGAATATGGGACCAACTGGAAGATGAAGTGCTTTGTTCTTCTTTGGTATTAAGATTTAAATTAGTAAAGAGTTGACAAGATTTGAGACAAGGAAAAGGGCTAGGTTTTTATCCTGGTTTTGAGGGACTGACCATGACTTTTTGACTCTGAAATATCTTCGAGGGGGAGTTGGCGTGGGGAAGAGAGATGGACAGGCAAGCTGGTGGGAGGGGCAGCGGTGGGACAGACAGACATCTGTGAAAAAGGTAGGGGGCGAGGCGGCTACTGGGTCCGTCAGCTCAGCCTGCCCTGCCCTGCTGGCCTAGGGAGTGAGTATGGCTTGTGGAGCCCCAGGGGGTGGGGGTGGTGGGGTGAGTGGGGGGGGGTTGCAGCCCTCTAGTTCCTAGTCTTGCCCCTGGAACCCTGGGGGTGAGGGACACGGGAGCAGGTGGATTTGCAGCCTCGGGGTTCTGAGTCCTGTGTCCTGGTGGTTCTGAGCTGTGTCTGTGCTGGTGGGAGGGGCGCAGCTGTTGGGGGGCCTGGTGAGAAGTCCTGGGATGGCTGGTGTGGGGGATAACGGAGGGCCTTGGAGGAACAGTAGGAGCTGGAGAAAACCCTGGAGGGGGAAGATGGAAGACTGGGGAAGGAGGGCTAAGAGCAGAGGGAGGGAAAGGCCTGAAGATGATAGAGGATTTCGGGCCATCTGCCATTTTTTTTATTTTTTGAGAAAATTATTTAAGTTCTTTAAGATATTGAAATGAAAGATCCTGTTTTCTAATTTGTATTGAGGTTGAAGGAGACACCTCCGGGTGTGTCTGTTGGGGGGGGTAAAAAGGCCAGCTCCCATGTGTCAGATGTCCATCCCCTACCTGGGTGGAAAAGAAGGCACCCCTTGTTTCCTCAAACCAGGAATGCAAAATGAAGAAATCAAGAAAGGTCAGGCATCCTTATTTTTTCTTAGATAATTTAAGGTTCCTGGGACCTTATAAGGTTCCCAGGCCTTTTAAAAGAGGGTACAGTGTTGGGCTTGAAGTAAGAAACAAAAAACAAAATGCAAAACGATTTGGGGTCTCGGACCCCAGAAGAGAGCACGATGGGAGGCCAGAGCCCTCTAGTTAGGCACCAACAAATGAACGAAGAAACGAGAAACCTACGTTAGGATCCAGCGCTGGGCCTGAAGTGAAAAACGAAAAACCAAACGAATTGAGGTCCAGGACCCCAGAAGAGAGCACAGTGCTGGGATGAAACCCTCTAATTAGGGGCAAACAAATGAAGAAAAGAAATGAGGGGGATATAGTAGAAGAATTGAGCCTGGGGGTTCTGTTTGAAACTTGTTAGAAATCTTACATTTAAATGGCAGTTGGGGCTAAATCTTCTAGGACTTTCTTATAGGCAGGTGGATCAGTGGAATCGGGTCTGGGTACAACTGGATTAGGTTCTGAGAAAACTGGGGTGACTAGGGAGACTTGGCAGCCAGCTTCCCGTCAGCCACCACTTCTGGGTCTTTGGTTTCATATGAAACATGTAAATGATGCCACCCAGAGAGGAGGGGTGGAAGGAGAGGGTGACGCACCTGGGCAGGGCCAAGATGGTGTCTGTGTCCTGGGGTGGGGGCAGTTAGAGACCACTTTTATACGGGGCTGCGGGGGTGGGCTCATTCCACAGTTTGCCTGTCAGGTGAGGGTCTTTCTGCGTGAACTTCTGGGGCTTGGGCTGGCCATATCCTCTGTGCCTTTATCTTAGGAGGAGAGGAGGAGAAGGAGGGGACAGGGTTTGTGTGTGGTGGCATTAGCCCCCCCAACAAGTCTTGGGTAATGTGGACAGCTATTATTAACCAGTGAGGAAACTGAGGCACAGAAAATTTATCTTGTTCCAGGTCACATGGTTAGTAAGTGGTGGAGATGGAATTTGAACCCAGGCTCTCAGGTACTGCCTCAGCACTGCTGGTAAATGTATCATTGAATGAGTATTTTTATTTTTTACTCTGAAGAATCTCTGAGTACTGGTGAGTTGGTGCTAGAAGCACGTTATTCCCTTCCCAACCTCTGGGACCAAGGTCTGCTAGGCTTGTTTGTCGTGCCTCCCCAGCCACGAGGAGGTCTTTCTGATGTCCAGACTGTACTGTTGCAGGCTTACAGAGAATGGGAATTACAGCACAACCCTGCATAAATTAAGATCAGTGCAAGCTAGGCTGCCACTGAGCTAACAAAAGAAATTGACGACAGAGAATCATATTTGAAATTTCTGAGTTAAAGACCCAGACTTGCAAAAAGCAAGGCTATTTTGAGTTTAAAAAAATGTTCAATGTTCATCACTGGTAAGAAATTGAATAAAGATAGAAAATAATTTTTTAAGGAGCATTTCACATTAGTAGCAATTTTCTATAATCTTTGTATTTTTCTTCAAATACAAATCGCTGAAGAAATGGTTTTGTTTCCTAACTCTCCCATCTGTCTCTCCCTCGGACTCAACAGTGAAGTTAGGGCAGGGAAAGGAAGTGACATTCCTTTTGTTGCTGCCCAACCAGGTTCATTTGCTTGTTGCCCAAGAGGAAGCCAATACCCAGAGACAGCAGGATTCACAGCAGAGGAAGAGTTCAGTTCTGAATAGTGCTAAGAAGGGAGGTGGGAGAAATTTTACAAATCTGTCTCCCTGAGAATTTGGGAGAAAAAATTTCTAAAGACAGTTTGGTGGGCAGAGGATTAGGCAGTCAGGGTCCACTAAGTGGCTGGGATGGAACCATCAATCCCTCCGTATGGGCCACCAGCCTGGGTGGGTCAGCCAAGCCACTGGAATGCAAGACCAGCTTCTTGGGTGGGTAGGTGGGGGCAGAGTCACAAGACAGGCTGAGTCAGTTCCTTGGTCTGGGCCGCTGGTCTAGGTGGGTCAGCCAATTCACCCGAATGCAGCACTTGGATGACATTTCACCAACTACCCCTAGGTTTCGAAAAGGTGATGTTATCTATGGAGAAAGCTAAAAATCTTTGTGACCATCAGCTGTGTGACTCCAGGATAACAATTATAGAAAAGCAAACAAGGGGACAGTGATTAATTATTATCAAGCAAACAAGGGGACAGAGGCTGATTATTATCATTATTTTTAGCTGAGCCTGTTCCTTGGCAGAGTTTTGGAGCCCTTACCCCAGTTCTTGCCTTTTACCCTTTAGCTAATTTGAATTTAAAAAATATTCATTAAATATTTTTGCAGTGTGAGACATTTGAGTTTTCCTTTAATGAAGTGGAAAGAAGAGGAAACTGTGTTGGGAGACCTGGCTTCTCGTTCTGGTTCTGTGGGACCTTGAGAAAAACAACATTCTCTGTCTGGGTTTCCTAGTCCTTGCCTGTTGGGGTTGATAAAGGTGATTTGTAAAGTTGTCTCCCAGCCTGGAGTCTGTGTGTCAAAGTGCCTCAAGGCTGAGCAAGACAAGTCATTTTAGTCAAACTCCTGGAGTTCCCATTGTGCTAGGTGCGGGAATAGAAACAGCAAAAACGAAGACCTGGAGCTTCAGGTCAGTACTGGTCCAGCTCCAGGCTTCCCAGGATCATATCCCACCATAATCTCTTGCTGGCTGGGAAAATCACAGTTCTGTTGTTTTCCATTTGTGCCTCAGTTTCCTCATGGGATTAGTGTGCTAATAAAATGCATGAATACCTGTCAAGGGATTCCTATAGTGTCTGGCACATCGTAAGCATTCAAATAATGTTGGCTTTTTTATAATTAGTGGGAGAGGAAGATGCTAATCAAATAACTACAAAAAAAGATGCACACATACAAGTGTACCAAGTGCTCCAAGAACATACAAGGTTGGACAATTAAGTTCATGAACGCATCTGAGAAAAAGTCTTACATATCTCGTTGCTGAATATTACTATGGTCACCAGATGGCCAGGGGGAACATTTTGAAGGAAAATCACTCTAATGATTTTCAGCAATGAGGTATGTAGGACTTTTCCTAGAATGCGTTCATGAACTCAATTGTTCGACCTCATACAATGACAGTTCTGATGGCTATTCCAGAAAAAAGAGTTCTAAAATTGCTCTGAAGAGTGGACTAGGCCTTGGCATCAGTGCATATCTTCCCGAGGGGAGAACCTTGAAGGTGACCACAGTGATATTTAGGAATGAGGCATGCAGCACTTTTTCTAAGATGAGTTTCCAAACTTAATTGTCTGACTGCACGTGTCAGGAGGATGTCCTTGGCCTGGGCAGTAGTGATTGAAGTTCTGAAGGATGAGTTCACTGGTTGAAGAAGGGCTGAGGCACGTGGAACACGTATACAAAGTCCCTGTGGGGAAGCACAGATTTGGGGAACTCAAAACGGGCCAGAGTGAAGAGGAACAAGGAGAAACATGGCCAGTGCGGGTTTTGGAGTTGGGGGGAGCAGGGATTAGGTTAGCATGGACTCTGTCATGGACTTTGTCTTTGAGTGGAAGATAGAGAAAAACGGAGTTTTTCATTTGCCTCTTGGAGGTAAGGCTTCCTTAAGGGTAGAACACAGCAGGAACTAGCTTCAGGGAAAGTGTATGTGAAGAGCTGTGGCCTTAAGGGTTGATACTACCTGGGACACCGTGCACTCAGATCCTGCTTTAGGGACTAAAGTCTCAGACTGTAGTTTGATTATTTCAATGGCCTTTTCTATGTTCTATAACTGGTCACATTTGAATAGGGTTAAAAGACCAAACTGAATTTTTCACTATCCTTAGGGAGACAAGCCTTAACCCTTTCCAATCTAATTTTTCTGTCCCCCCTATACTCCCTAGCTCTTATTTATTTTGGGTGGGAAAAAGGTTGGTGGATTACTTATAATTATCTTACAGTTTTAGAAGAGAAAAACATAAATATGAGCTCACCTGATGATTTTATTATCTATTTTAGGTTACAGAAAATAATTAAATTATTTTTCTTTATTTTTGTTTGTAATTTTTTTTTTTTTTTTTTGCAATTTTTGGCTGGGGCTGGGTTGGTTTGAACCTGCCACCTTTGGCATATGGGGCCAGTGCCCTACTCCTTTGAGCCACAGGCGCCACCCTTGCTTGTAATTTTTTTTGAGTATCATACTCCTTGGAGCAATCCCCAGGATGAAGTCCAGGCTTCCTGTTGACTGTGATTTCTCTCCTCCCACCTTTCTCATTTTTTCTGCTGCAGACTGCACAATCCTTTGTTGATTTTTTTGCACTTTTTTATTATAAAATGCATCTTTCCATTAAGCCTTTCCTCAGTGTCAGAAGATGATGGTCTTCCCTTCTTTCTTGGATTTCTGTTCCTTACTTTGCTCACAGGCTGAGTGATGAGATTTCTCCTGTAAGAAAGGTGTGTCTGCACTTTTTCTCCAGTGGAGTGGGTGGGCAAACAAACACAACCCCAAAATATGTTGGATGTCTTCCAGCATAGGATCAGAAATGGTTCTTCAGCTTTTGAGAACACAGCCCTCATTTGAGAATCTGATGAAACATGCTTGTACATGCTTAAACCCAAATTTGAATGCATTTTATGTTGAGTTTGTGGGTCCCCATGAAACTTCTACATAGTCCCAGGTTACATGTCTTTCCATTGCATCTTAGTCCATTTTGTGTTGCTATAAAGGAATACCTGAGGCTGTGTAGTTTATAAAGAAAAGAGATTTATTTGGCTCATGATTCTGCAGGCTATACAAGACGCATGGCTCCAGCAGCTATGCAGCTTCTGGTGAGCGTGTTTGTGCTGTGCCAAAAGATGGCAGAGGTCAAAGGGGATGTGGGCATGTGCAGAGAGAGGCCAAACCTGAGGGATGTCCTTCTGGTTTTATAACAACCCATGCTTTTTTTTTTTTTTTGAGACAAAGCCTCAAGCTGTCACCCTGGGTAGAGTGCTGTGGCATCACAGGTCACAATAACCTCCAACTCCTGGGCTCAAGCAATTCTCCTGCCTCCGCCTCCCAAGTAGCTGGGACTACAGGCGCCCACCACAACGCCTGGCTATTTTTTGGTTGCAGCTATCATTGTTGTTTGGCAGGTCCAGGCTGGATTCGAACCCGCCATCTCAGGTGTACGTGGCTGGCGCCCTAGCCGCTTGAGCCACAGGTGCCGAGCCACAACCCATGCTTAGGGAATTAATTCATCCCCCTAGGAACCAATCTTGTCTTGCTAGAGCAAGAACTCACTGCCAGGAGGAAGGCACTAAGCCATTCATGAGGGATTCATCCCCAAGACCCAAACATCTCCTACTGGGCCCCACCTTCCAGGACTGGTACACTGGGGGTCAAAGTCAGCAGGAGATTTTTGTGGGGACAAACCAGCCATATCCACACCCCAGCACCTTGCAAGGCAATGTCCAGCATTGAAGACTATGGCTTTTCGTTCAGTGTCTTCTGCCCCTAGTCCATCTTCTCCTTTCCTTCTTTCCTTCTCTGCTGTTGTTGCTTTGATTCTGAACTCTCATCACTTTTCTGTTAGATTATTTTAATTTCCTCTGAAATTATCTCTCTTCTGTTAGCTTTTCTTCCTCCAAATCAGTTCTCCACATATTCTACAGAAAGAAATTTTGTTGGGGTGGGAGTAGATGTGAAAAATTAATCAAATTATAAAAATTTTATTTTTAGAATAAAGCAAATAAGCCTTATTATAGATACTTTGGAAAATACATATAAGTTAAAAAAAATCATAATCTCTGTACCCAGAGACTATATTTTTTCCAGTATTTTTCTATGGAAAATCCTTTTTGTAGTTGTGTGAAGTTCTATGCCTGTATAATTATTATTATTTTTTTTTTTTGAGACAGAGCCTCAAGCTGTCCCCCTGGGTAGAGTGTCATGGCATCACGCTCAGAGCAACCTCCAACTCCTGGGCTCGAGCGAGTCTCTTGCCTCTGCCTCCCAAGTAGCTGGGACTACAGGCGCCCGCCACAACGCCCGGCTATGTTTTGGTTGCAGCCGTCATTGTTGTTTGGCGGGTCTGGGCTGGGGATTCGAACCTGCCACCTTAGATGTACGTGGCTGGCGCCTTAGCCGGTTGAGCTATAGGCACCGAGCCTGCCTGTATAATTTTATATTCAAATGTTCTACTTAACAATTATTTTTTCTTTAGCTGAAATACACATATGTATTTACAAATTTCTTTTTAATCATGGAATATTTGAAATATACACAAAAGCAGAGACTTTATTGATAATACTCCTCTCCCCATTCCTATACCCAACATTTAGCTTCAAATATTATCACAATTAGATTGTAAGCTTTCAATGTATAACAGGTAGCCTGGAAATTTAGTGGCTTAAAATAACTATTTGTTGAGTTCATAATTCTTTGGAGCACTGATTTGGGGTGGGCTCAGCTGTGTGGTTCTTTTGTTGGTCTTGGCTGTCTTCATTCACGTGTGTGTGTTTTTCCTGCCACTTACCTGGATGATTTTCTCACTGGGACTGGCTGAAATCCTGGTGACTGGGCCTGTGTATCTTTCACCATCTAGGAGGCTATCTCAGAGATTTTTCACGTGGTGATGAAAGGCTTCCAAGGACAGCAAGAGGGCATGTGTCAATGCACAAGTGCTCTTCTAGCCTCTGCTTGTATTTTATCTACTAATATTTCACTGGCCAAAGCAAATCATAGGGTCAATCTGTATGTCAGGGATGGAGAAATAGATTCCACCTCTTAAAGAATGTCCTGCCTTATATTGCAAGGGCATGGATATAGGGCAGAGAAGAATCTGTGGCCATCTTTATAATCAAATGTGTTTCTAATCTTTACATTAGTAAATCCTTATTTTTTGTGTATTGGTAACTTGTCACGAATATAATTTAGATGGCGGAGTAATATGTCACTCAGTAGATGTAGTGAAGCTTATGGGACCATTCCTCTATTGTTGGAGACTGAGACAATTGGCATTTTCCTGCTATCATGAGCAATGTTACAATGGATGCTTTGTGCATAAAGCTTTTTCTGGTTTTAGGATTATTTCCTTAGAGTAGTCACAAAAGTGATATTACCGTGTCAAACATTTTAGAGCTCTTAGTACACTTTGCCAAATTGCTTTCCAAAAGGATTGTATCAATTTACACTCCCACCAGTGTGTGTGAGAGTACCCCACAGGGATCCTTCTAAAATGCAAACCTGATTATCTCATGCCTGCTTTAAAAGTGATCTCTCTTGTCTTTGCAATATAGACTAGACTATGTAAGACAAAACTATGCCTACTGCATGACTTTTGAATAACTAAGAGACTATTTTAGCTTGATAAGAGCCCATAGCCAGAGGTCATAAAATCTAGTAGAAGAGAAGGCTGGGTAGGTTCAGAACCAAGAGAAGTGAAATCTATCATTTTCACATTGTCTTCAACGTGGGTATCACTATTTTAGATGAGGAAATGTAGGGTCAGAGACTTTGGTGCTTAAAATGGAAACCTGTTTATAGGTTTCTATGTATGGTATCATCTAACTACTTTAGTATTATATCATCTTTGAAAAGGAATATACATATATAGGTTTGTATATTAAATATGTGAATATTTAATCAATATAAATACATTTTAATAAACATTTGTTTCATTAGAATTCTTCAGTTCTTGAAAACTAAAGAGTTGTGAGATTTAGAATGAGACAGATATGGATTTGAATTCAGATTCTGTCATTTGCTAGAATATAAACAAGAATTAACATCTCTAAGCCTCAATTTTGTTATTTGTAAGACATAAATAATAATAAGTAGGTCTTAGGGGTTTAGAGGCAATTCAACATGGGCATCAGATGTCTAGCAGAAGCATTCAATGCTTATTATTTTATTTGAGAGGACCATGGAAGTAGAAGGGAAAAATAAATGTGACCCAAATTAGGAGACTTTTATAATCAAGGAATATAAATAAAATGGCATGAATTCTAACACTCAAGTTACCATGTTTTGGGCAACGTTGAGTCTACTTAATTGGAGTTTTTGCCTCTCCTGTAGTTTTCTTGTTCTCAGTAGTCTTGAGAGCCCCAGGTTGATGAGTCATTGGTTCTCTTTGAAACTCACCTTCGATCTCCTACATAAGAAGGCAGGGTAGAGATCAGCATGCATTCTTTGCAATGTAGGTCCTTCACTGAGGCCCTCCCGAAGGCCCTATCTGCTACCCCAGATGACCCCAGCACCAATGGCCAGGGAGAGGAACCTGTTGATGAGAGCCGAATTCCAGAGGATTATTTGATGAAACTTCCTCTGGGCCCGAGATCTTCAGACTGGCTTGTTATCCCATTGCAGGTAATGTACCTACACATTTGTTCATCAAACCTACCTCATTTTCTTTTTCTTTTCTTTTCTTTCTTTCTTTTCTTTGAGACAGGGTCTTCCTTTGTCACATGGGCTAGTATGCAACCTCAAACTCTTGGGCTCAAGCCATCCTTCTGCCTCAGCCGTCTGAGTATATGGGACTACAGGTGTAAAAATTTTTCTGCTTTTTATAGAGATGGGAGTCTTGCTTTTGCTGAGGTTGGTCTTCAATTCCTGGCATCGATTAATCTTCATAGAAATAGAGCATGAGGCACACATAGAGTTTTAAATTTTCTAGGAGACACACTGAAAAGTATATAGAAAGAAGAGATGAAATTAGTTTCACTAATGTGCTATTCAAGTTAAAATATCTAAAGTATTATTTCAACATGTAAGGCACAGACAATTATTAATGAAATAATTGACATGGTTTTGTTTATATTAAGTCTTCAAAATCTGGTATATGTTTAATGCTTGGAGCACATCTCAAGTTGGACTAGCCGCACTTTACATGCTCACTAGGCTCATATGGCTAGTGGCTATACACAGGACAACACAGTTCTAGAGAAAAACTGCCTGGACTCCAAGTGCCACAACTTCCCAGGAATATAGGTCTTATCATTACTTTTCCTAAAAACCTACTTGTATCTCAAGCTTGGCTGGCTCTGGATTACTATATCTTGGGTCTAGAACTAGTCCCTTTAACCTAATTTTGTGTCTGGTTTACCAATCCAGCCTCTCTTTCTCATTTAGTGAGTTTCCTATTAGTGGTCTCTTGTCTTTTCCTATTTTGATTACTACTACCATGATTTATTAGAGAAAAATGCTTTAAATCTTTGAACACCACCATATAGAGGGTAAGAGAGCCAGAGTTTTAACTTTGTCCCTCCCATAAAGCTCCTCTGCTCCTATGTGAATTTGGGGATATGGAGTGGTGTGTGGGAATTGGTAACCCAAGCACTGCATAAGGATGTGGTGGGGAATGGATGATTTGTAACGATAGCTGGCAGTGTCTGAGCCTTAGGCAGTGGCCCAGCTAACATGTTCCGTTATATAAATAGGAATGACACGCTCAAGGAAGAGATGTTAAGTGGAGAATAAAGGAATGATATGGGGCGGGGGACACAGAGAGCAAGACATTCTGTACTGTAGAAACCTCTTAGAGAAAGCTTGCAATGGTGACAATAGAGTCACTGTGGTCCTACCTTATACAAGAGCTTCACAGGCCTTAATTCTTGAGGTAGGCATTATTATCTTTTTTCCTTTCCTTTTTTTTTTTTTTTGGTAGATGAAATAGTGAAACTCAGAGAGAGGTTAAATAACTTTGCCAAAGCCAAAAGAAAGAACCAACCCAGGTCTTGGGGGCTCCAAACACCATTTCTTTTCTTTTTGTCTTTAGGATATAAAAGTATAAAGTTATTTTATTTTAGAGAGAGGGGAGAGAGATGGAAGAGAAAGAGAAGGGAGCAGGGAGTGAGGGAGGGGCAAATGGGGGAGGAAGAGAGAGGAAAGGAGCAGAGAATGGCATAGCATCCCAAAGAAACGAAGAATGCCAGGCCAAAGACCCTTTCCGATGATTCACTGCTACCCTTGAACTGTAGGTAGCTAAAGATTGACTCAAGTAACCAGGTGGAGTGTACCTGAGGAGACTTTGTTAGAAAGTCTTTGTGTGTAACAAACATGTATAATTTCTTGCAAAAGATATGCTTATAGCGCATCATTGTCCTAATTGCTAGTGCAGTGAAACAAATTACTCCAAGATGACACAAAACATCCCTCCACCATGCTCAGGATTCTAAGAGTCAGATATTTGGACTGGGCAGGGTGAAGTTGGTTTATCTCCACTCTATGCACATGAGGCCTCAGCTGGAAGATTTGAAGGCTGAACGCTGGAATGAGCTGAAGATTCTTTCACCTGGGCCCCTGGAGGTTGAGGTTGACTGTTCTCTGTGTGGCATCCTTGTCTTTTCTCTCTGTGAAGAAAACTTTGACTTTCCCACCGCATAGTGACTGGGTTCTAAAGGTGAGAACCAGACGAGAATCACATGGGCCCAGAAGTCTTGCACCATGCTGTTCTTGCATTGCGTTCAACAAGATGGTTACAAGGTCTGGGCCAGCATCAAGGGGAGGTGAGATAGACTCTGCCTCCTGATGGGAAGTGGCAAGGTTCCAGATGGGCATGTGGGATGAGGAATATTGCTGCAGCCATTCTGGAAAACCCAATCTGCCTCAGTCGTTATCAGTGTTGTTGACCAACTGCTGGAAGGGGAAGGACAGGTGGATAGGCAACAAGGAAGGAAATGTTTTAGTGACGTGCCAGGGTCTCTAGTAAATATCGAAATAGTGAAAAAGAATTAGGAAGATTATGAAAAGGCAAATCAGTTCAAGTGCAAATGGGGAGTATGCAGAAAGCCTTGCTCCAGCTGAAGATCCCTTAAAGAAACTGGGGATGCTAAGAAAATGCGGTGAAGGCTATGTTAACCAGTTTCATGAAAGTATTTCAAATTGTATATAAACCCAGCACACTGTATCCCATAATTGCATTATCATACACAGCCATGATTTAATAAAAAAAACAAAACAAAACTGGGATGTCAGTTTGACTTAGTTCACTGGCCTTATGCTCTTCCTTGCAGCCTCAGGCAGCCTCCACTGGCCAGGGCTCTGTGTCCTGTGCAACCTTTGCTAGCCCAGTCCCAGGAAGGGCCACAGCAGCTTGCCTTGGACTTGCCCTCCTTTCTTCGTGGCTTAACCTCAAGCCCCCTGTCACTAGAGATTTAGAATTTCATTAAATCAGCGCTTGAACTGAGAAATAACGACTGTCTTTATATGCACTGGCTCTTTACTGGCAAGCTATTAGAGAGAAGATAAGGTTCTATAACACTGCAGGAATAAAGCCCAGAAAATTATGCGAAAAGCTCCACCATCCAGGATAAATGTTATAGGAGGCATTAACCTTCCATAAAATCCCTTTGCTAGGCAAGAATTTAAATGACAGTCTCTGTGAGAGGAGATATTTAGCCTCAGAAACATATTATACTGCCACCTTCTCAGAGAATAGCAAGTTCTTTGGTTATCAGCAGTTGAATATTGCTCATCTTTTTCATAGGCATGTTCAGAAATATAACAAATATGTATATGCGATTTTTTGGTGGGTGTAACCCATAGTGCAGGCATACTTCCCAAGATGTTGTATATACGGTCTCTGCCTTTACTCAGGAAGATTGAATAGGAAATTAACATCCATGCAAAGCTGAAACAAACCCTTATGGTAGCTTCCAAATTACTTGCCTTAAGGGAAAAATAATTTTTCTCCCGAAGGCAATTAATGTGTTAGGTCAGAAATTACAGAGATTATATAAATTTGGCCGGATCTCTCAATAAACAAGCCAACACACTCACAGGGCAAGATTTTACACAGCAGTTTAGACATGTTCCACATGTGTGTTTATCTATACTTGGGGAAGATCTCAGGTAATATGATAAAAATGATTATTCTGCTTTAAATATTCATTCTCTGAGTCCCAACAGTAAAAGCAGTTGTAACAAAACGAGCAACAAGACTCTTCCCTATTATCGTAGCATCTCAGCGGAAGCCCCCGGAGTCGCTTCCTGAACTTCTGGAGTTTGATACAGAAAAGGCGCAGAGTGGACGGGCATTGTTAACGGTCACCTCTCAAGTGCCACGGTTCCTCCTAAGTGGGTCCTCCCTGGTAATCTACAAATGGGACATTATTGTTCTTTCTCTTGAGAGATCAACTTTGAAAATATTGTTCTGAGGATCAAGAATTGAAATTCATGGCTCGGCACCTGTGGCTTAAGCGGCTAAGGTGCCAGCCACATACACCTAAGGTGGCCGGTTCGAACCCCCAGCCTGGGCCCACCAAACAACAATGATGGCTGCAACCAAAAAATGGCCAGGCGTTGTGGCGGGCACCTGTAGTCCCAGCTACGTGGGAGGCTGAGGCAAGAGACTCCCTTGAGCCCAGGAGTTGGAGGTTGCTGTGAGCGTGATGCCACAGCACTCTACCCAGGGGGATAGCTTGAGGCTCCGTCTCAAAAAAAAAAAAAAAAAAAGAAAAGAATTGAAATTCATCATAACAGGGGGATTGAGAACGCCACAGTCGCCACCTTTTAGTTCCTTTAACCAAGTTAACATACTTGTGAGTCGAGAATGTTATGAATTTTAAGACCTTCTCTAGACTAAATCACAACAAAATCAAATGAGATTAACTTTGAGAGTTGCAGACAGCAACAACAACAACAACAACACACACACACACAAAGGAAAAAAGATAAAAAGGAAGATAGATTCCTCCTCTAAAACACTTTATGGTTTTTCCTAAAAATAAAGTAATGATGCATCTTAGTATTATCTAGTACAAATAGTACCAGAAAATTGAATATTGAAAAACTTTATGCTTTGATGTAGTCTAAGTTAATAAAAACTTCAGAGCACAGAATCTGATCCCAAATGAGATGTGTTATTTTAGGAAGAACAAACGTAATAACATTTATCGAGGGCCAGTGTGTGCTGGACACTGTTCCCGTTATGTCCATTTGATCACTGGACAATTGTGGGTGTTACTAACCTGCTTTTACAAATAAGAAAACCAAGACTTAACAGAGCCTTCCCAGACCTCAGTTTGCCTGGAAGAAACAAGAATTTGCCCCTTATCACAGCTGAATCATTTTAGGCCTTCAGAATTTCTCTGAATTTCAACATGACCAGGCTGACAGACCTGGGTAAAAGATCAGATTCTTCCTTCCAGTGACGTCGAATCCATTGACAGTCCTCTCAGTTCTACTCCTATATTGACCACAAATCCATGTAGTTTTTTTTCCTGTCATCACCAGCGTCATCACAGGGACCCACGGCACTGTGATCTCCAGCCCCCAGTGGTTTCCCCTGTGCTTCGGCTTCCATGTTTGCTCCCTGAGGGTCACCATCACGGAGCAGCCAGAACAGCCTTCCAGGAAACACGGGAAAATGTGTTTCTCCTCTGCCAGGGGCTCTCTGCTGATTTTCTTTTGTACCTAGAATAAGAGGTGAATGTCTCACTGTGGCCCAAAAGGCCTCTCAGGATCTGGCCCCAGTATCCTCTTGGCCTTCTCTGCTGTGCTCCCCAGTCACCCCACCCCAACATCAGCATTTTTCCAGAAATGAGCAGGCTCTTTCCTGCTTCTGCTTTTTGGCTGACCTTAGGATGCTCTTCCCCTGCCTCATCATATGGCTGGATTCTTGCCCTCTGGTCTTGGTCGGAAGACTAGCTCCTCTGTGAGGGCATCCCCGACCACCCTATTTAAAGAAGCTTCCAACACGTTGTAATTTGCCATCCCAGCATCTCGTTTGCTTCCTTCACAGCACCGACCCCAAACTGTAATTATTGGTCTGTTCACTTTCTTGTTTGCTCCCAGCCTCTCTGCTTACCCTGCTCAGACTCTGAACCACGAGGGAGCAGGAGCCTGTCTATCCCATTCTTTGCTGTTACTTCATTGCTTCACACATGATGAGAGTTCAGTAAAACTTTCATGAATAAATTAGTTCATATTTGGTCTTTCTGCTCTTAAAACCCCTTACCATCCCAAATCACAATTAAAAAAAATAATCCTTCATCTTTTTAATGTTGTATTGGGCAAAAATACCGGCATGTCTCTATGCCTATTTCAAACATTAATTTGCTGTGTGACCATGAGTGACTCACTCTTCCTATCTGGTCTCCGTATTCACCTTCTACCAAATGAGAAGTAGAATCTGAGGCTCTCTAAATCCATCCCTGACTTCTGATTGTTTCCAATTTCCCTACTGCTGTTCCCCTGGAGCAACCTTAATAAGAGTAGTGTGGTTTTAGCTGAGTCTTTACATTGAAAGGCAGACTGCAATTTATGTAGGTGGGCCCAGTGTTTCTTTTCTATTTGGAGACCTGTGGGTGGTGTGAAAGGAGCATGCAGGTGACAGTGTCTGGGGAGAAGGCATCCCTCCGACCGTGCTGCACAGGGAGGCAGATGGTTTCTTGCTGGCAGCTGCCGCGACACCAGTGTGGGCTGACCTCAGCCAGTGTGGAGAGGCACCGAGGAGAGGCCAGGACTTAATAATACCCAGTGTCCTGGCTTCCCATCCTCCTCACCTCAGAAATCCTATTCTGAAAAAAGGCAACCAAAGGCCAGGGAGGGCACATTTCTGAGTGTGGGCCTGATCGGGATTGGGTGGTAGATGGCCACCTGTCCTGTGTCTCCAGCATGTAGGAAATTGCATTCTTTTTCAAGGATTGTCTGGGGATGGAGGAGGAGAGCGAGGAGGGTGCTTTTTGCTGTGCTAGGGGCTCTATATGCACTGCCTCACTGAGGATGTTACGATTTTCACACTAGCTCCATTTTCCAGATGGGAAAGCTGAGGTGTGTAGAGGGGCTAAGTCCCTTGCTTGAGGTCCTGGTGTGTTAGGAAGCAGCTAAGTTCTGGAGTGCTCCATTTGGAGTTCACGGTTCTTCTCTTTCTGTACTGGTCAGTTTCTGCCATCATAAGGGACCCCAAACTCTCCAGAGGAGCCATTTTTGAGGACTGTTTGACAAACTCATTTGTTGGGTGGAGTGTGCTGGGGTTAGATCTGGCAGAGAACCAACAGCTGACTTTGCAAAGTAAAAAATAAAATTAGGCAAGTTGTATCAGATGTCAAGATAGAGACAAAGAAATGTAGTGACCAATCCTCTGCTATTTTATTGAGGAGAAGAAAACCTCCTCAAAATGCTGATGTGAACTTAAAAAAATTTCTTTTTCTTTATATCCCCGTTGATATCACGGCTTTGGATGTTTTAAGAAAGCTAAAATTTTCTCAAGCTAGCCAATGAGCCTTCTGGAAGGTATCTGACAGCCAGAAGGAGGAGGTATTCAACCACATTTGTGGAGTGTTGACACTGGGCCAGGCCCCACTGGTGGCTGGAGATACAAAGGTGAAGAAGACACAGCCTGCACTCTTGCAGAGATCAGCCTGAGGGCGGAGGTCGGGATAGACAAGTAAGTGGACAATTTAATACGCTGTGGTTCAGGCTATGACAGAGCTGAGAACAGGAGCCTGTGGGAATAGGGGAGAGAAGCTTTTGTAGGGCAGGTAAATTCTGAGATGAGGTTTGAAGGATAGATATGCTGACAAAAATGGGGGAAGGGGAGAAGGATGGATGTGAGCAAAACTGTGGAATGACAGGCCTGTGGAGTGTCTGGGGCAGTAGGCAGGAGGCTGGAAGGTTGGCTTATAACCTACCTGTGAAAGGTCTCAACCGACAGACTGTGGAACAGACTAGAGGGAGATTGCTCTAATCATCCAGGTAAGACTGAAGCTGGCTTGAACTTGAACAGCAGTTGTGTAGGAAAGAATAGGACCAACCCCAATCACAGACAGAATTTTATCTGTAGAATTCTTATATTAAGATGGTAAAATCGGCTGGGCATGATGTCTTACTCCTGTAATCCTAACACTTTGGGAGGTCATGAAGGGAGGATTTTGCTTGAGGTGTGGAGTTCAAGACAAGCCTGAGCAAGAGCAAGATCCTATCTCTACTAAAAATAGAAAAATAAGCCCGCTTGGTGGTGTGCACCTGTAGTCCCCCCTATTTGGGAGGGAGAGGCAGGAATGTCCCTTGAGTCCAGGAGTTTGAGGGTGGAGTGAGCTATGATGATGCCACTGCACTCAAGATCGAGTGACAGAGCAAGACCCTATCTGGAAAAAAAAAGATGGTAAAATGGCATAAAGTAAATGTTCATATGAATTGCATCACCTACGTATCTATAAAGAGACACATACTCACGTATAACAGCTGGATAATTCTTATGATAAATATATGTACCTGAAAATTTTAAGTTAAAATATTTACTTTCATAACAACAAGTGAATGCAAATTATGGCAATTTAGAAGCTTCTAATGCTTCATACATTAAGATGACAGATTGTTCTTTCCAAATAATTCATATTTAGTAACAAAGTTTCCTGCTTCATTGCTTATTATTTTATTGTACTGTTGCAGATACTGTATTTGATCTTAGAGTGGAATTTACTGTTCCATGTCATTAAATAAATTCCCAGGGATATAATTTACTTCACTCCTCAGAGAATAGAAGGAATTTAGGAGCTTTGAAGCATGTGCCTATCTTCCAAGGAGTCAGAGAAACACAAAACACCTTGCTTGGGATTTTTTTCCCCACTAATAAAGACAGATTTCCTTTTTTGGGAAGGATGATGTTGACAATGGGATATGTGCTTGTGGTATGCCAAAGGTGCACTGTCCCTTAAGGTTTATGACTGCTTGTCCTCAGGGATACAGAGAGCCCACAGTTGCCTGCCCATCCAACCTAAATCAGACTTCCTTCCTTCATTCCTCTCCTGGTATCCTGGTGTCATCCTTCACAGGATTTATCACAGTCGTGAATTCTGTATTTGAGGTAGATTAAATATGGCTGCAAATTCTTTCTTCTTTCATCAGGAAGAGGTGGGATCTCTGTGACCTCTCCTTGAGACTGAGCAGGCTCCGTGACTACTAGATGAATAGAACATGTCAGAAATCATGATGTGAGAGAGTCTAGGCTCAGAACTTACTAAACTGGGAGCTTTTGCTTCCTGTCTCTTGGAAGACTTTCTGGAGCTAAGAGCCAGTAAACAAAAAACCTATGGTCTTAACACTGTCATGCTGAAAAGTTCCCATGTGGCATTCTGGTTAACTGTCCTAGCTGAGCCCCACCTTCCAGCTTTCCCTAGGAAGGCATCTGTCATGCTAGTGAACTGCTTGAGGCTTCCCAGACCACCATATGCTGGTTAAATATTATTGTGTGACCTCCATCAATACCATGTGGAACAGAACTGTCTAGCTGAACTGTGTCTGAATTCCTGACCCTCACAATTGTGCGATATAACAAAAGGGTTGACGCTTTAAATCATTGCATTTCAGAATAGTTTGTTATGCAGCAACAGATCAGTGGAACAATATTCCCAACTATTGATTTACTTCTTAATGACGATTTTCTCCTTTAGATTGTGAGCACCGTGAGGACAACAGGGACCATACTAGTCATGTTCACCACTGTGTATACTCAAACTCTTAGCCCAGTCTTGGCACACAGGTAGAGCTTAATAAATTAAGCCCTTATTTAAAGAATAAATTAAAGTTCCCATGATAGAAGTTGGACAGAGTAGTTAGCCTAGAACCTAAGTGTGGATCTTCTGCTCAGACTCCACGGTTTTCTTCCAATACATGTGTATGTTCTGTTATTAAAATTCTTCTGCTTTGTTTGCATGGGATGCATTCAGAGGCCAAGGGTGCTATTTGTTTCAATTCAGAGATGAATATAGGCTTTTTTCTAGAGCATATCACATGCTCAGTTTTCTCAGAGAGGTGATGGCAAAGGATGAGTGTCATCTGAATCTGGAATTAATTAAGAAGCAGTATCTATTTATCTATCTATTATTTATTTCTATATCTCTGTCCATTATAGTTTTGGCTCTGATGCAAAACTTGAAGAAAAATCTTAGTTTACTGGCATTTGATACCTCACTGTATACAGAGAAAAAAGTATGTTTACAGTGGGCGGAATGGCTTCCTTGACTGACTGGCTCTGATAGCCAAGCTTCTGATTTCTCAGTGTCCACAAATTGTAACCATTGGTCAGGCATTCATGTGAAAGTGGAATGCTGGCACAGAGCACTTCATCTTTTCAATATGCAATTCTGTACCTGTGCCAGCAATTCTAATTATTACTATCACAATTATTATTTTAGTTGGTCACAATTTCACCTTCTACACCACAGCATATGGTAAACATTTGGTGACTCTTGAAACATCTTTATTAACTTTTCTAAGAATCTGTCCCATCTCAGAAATGATAGGTCTTTTGGAAAAGATGATGTGGATATGACTATTGAGGTGGTTTGCCAATATCCTTCCGTATGGTTTTAATAATAGTATTTTGTTTTCTTAAGTTCAGTACTTGATAGTAAATTAAGAAAAGTGCCATCATGACTTTTCAGCAGGCTCTGCTTTGAATGGGTTGTCTTGTTTGTATATCACGAACACTATCCCTTGGCTGGGAGGTGGGGGTATACCAAGGCGACTAGATGATGGACTCAATACTTACTTTCTTGCAATTGAGCCATTTTACATTAAGGGGACCAGAGTCCTAAAAGCCCTCATTTCATTTATACGTATGTATTTTTTTCCTGATGGTGATTTAAAATAATTTGATGGCAGTATAGTCAGAGATAATGCAAAAAGTACTGTCTGGTAATAATTTATTAATGTGATTATTACTATGGAAGATTCAGGGAACAATTCCATTTAGGAAGTCCACCGGGCATAGGTGTGTAAGTAGATGGGGAAAGGGTGCTCCTGTTATCAGCGATCATGTTAAAAGCTATGCTGCACCCAGGGAGTCTTAAAATTTCATTCATGGTTGAACGTATCAAGGAAAGTTGATGTTTCAGTCAAGGTTCATTTGGTTTGAAATGATAACAATACACTGTCTATCCTAAAATGAAGATTAAATTTATTGAGATAGGTAATCGAAAAGTCTAGATCATTGGGCATAGTTGGATTTAGGAGCTTAGATCGTGTTGCTGTGTTGGATCCATTCTAAGGAAGGCTTTTTCTTTTCTTTCTTTTCTGCCCTTCCTTTCTTTTTTGAGACAGAGTCTCATTTTCTTGCCCTTGGTAGAGTGCCCTGGTGTCACACAGCACACAACAACCTCCAACTCCTGGGCTTGAGCGATTCTCTTGCCTTAGCCTCCTGAGTAGCTGGGACTGTAGGCACCCACCACAATACCTGGATATTTTTTGGTTGCAGTTCAGCCAGGGCAGGGTTTGAACCCTCCACCCTTGGTATATGGGGCCTGTGCCCTACTCACTGAGCCACAGGCGCCACCCTGAAGGCTTTTTCTAAATATGGTAAAGCTGGTCTTTGACAACTCAAGGCTTTTGTAGTCCTTATAACCTACAATTTTAGAGAACCTGGAGTAGATTCTTTTCTAAAAGCTTCAGCAAAAATCCTGGAAGTGAGTCTCATTGGCCTTATTTAGGTCATTTGATTATCTACAAACCAATAACCGTGGCCAGAAGGAGGGTGTGTCCTAATTATCCAGGTCTGCTCTAGTGCCTACCCTTGGAACTGGGAAATAAAGTCAACCCCAAATGAATCATGTTGATCAAAAATGGTGGCAAGGGGGTGGTTCTTCCCAGGAGAGCGTCAAGAGCTATTCCATTATAGCTGCTTATTAGTCTTTTGGGATCCTAGAAGCAAAGAGTAGGATGCTTCTTGAACCAAGGGTGGGAGAGCTGAGTGTAGACCCATTTTGCCATTTGCTGACTTAATGGTCGTGGTCTGGTTACTTTCCCTCACAGGGTCTCATATTCCTTATTTGTAAGTAAAGAGTTTGGATGAGGTGATTCTGATAATCCTGTCTGGCTCAAAGAGCCTACAATTTTCTTTACTTTAGCTAGAAGGGTTGTTGTAAACATCTAGGGAGAAGAACTATGTGATGTGCTGCACAAGCTGGAGGGGTTTCTGTTCTGATGTCTCTGGCGAGATGATGACAGCAGTCCTGTGTGCTATTAGAAACAGCCCCTGGTCCTCAGTGCTCTGAGAGACACGATTTCAGAGCTCTTCCCCTCACTCCCCCCATAGCTCGGCAGCAATGCTGGCGAGAGACTTTCTGGCTGTTGTAAGGTCACGGGGATAAATGGGAAGGTTGGCTGATTGCCTGAAAATGAGTTTGGCGTAACATTTTCTTGCCCAAGAAATGGAAAGAAGAAAAAAAAAAAAAGCAAAACCCCTGCTGGGATAGCCAAGGGGAAAGAGAAGAATGAGTGACCTCTTTGGAGAGAACTGCAGCCCTGGAAATCTGACTAATGGCTGGAGAGGGTATGTGATGATAACTCACAGCGGCCACTTGGATTTAATTATAGCAACATTTGCAGACAATAAGTGGGTCTTGAGTGAAGCCGGCCTGATGATATGGCAGTGACAAAAGCTAATCTGGATTTCTGGCCAAAAGGATGGATGAGAAATGACTTGGGAACATTTCCTGTAGGATATTTTTTTTTCATTATTATCACGGTCAAATATTTATTATAATTCTTGAAGATGGTACTATTCTAAATTACAGAAAGAGAAGTGTACTTGGATTAGGAAATGCGACTTTACTTCTGGAGTTTCTACTTATTCACTTGGTCTCATTTTCAAAGTGAAAAGCTCTGTTCTTTGCAGTCTTGAAAATTAGGGAGTTTGAGACTAGAGGTTGGCTAAAGTACACTCTATTATTATTATTATTTTTTAACATTTTATGCTTTTTTGCTTCTACTGCTTACAGAAGTAAAGGTTAAGATTCTGACTTAAAAGACTCAGTAGAAAATAAAAAAGATTCAGTAGATGAGGTAGCAGAACATTTAAGAATTCTTAATAATAAGCTGTCAATAGGATCCCAGAAGAAAAAACATGGTCTGAACAGCAAAGTCATATATCTTTCCAATTAATTTTATACTTATTGAGTATTTATTATATGTCACCACTGTGCTTGGCACTGTACATACAGATTGACACTTGGGGTAGGTCAAGGTGAGGATCCCAAAGGTCAGATAGGATGAAGAACTTGCTCAAATCTATCTATCTATCTATCTATCTATCTATCTATCTATCTATCTATCTATCTATCTCTTTCTATCTTCTGGGATCCTATTGACAGCCTGTACACACACACACACATATATACACCTAAATAAATCACTAGAAAATTCCAGAAGTAAACTCAGGGTTCCTAACTCCAAGTCCAAAGCATAATTATAATGGATGGAGCTGGCATTTGGGTCTGTCTGAATCCAAGGGCTGTTCTCAGTGTCTGTGTTGTTTATTTCTTCTATACTTCCTCACTAGGTCTTGCTAAATGCAGGTAGCTTTGGTGTTTCTGGTCCTGAAGCCATCCTCTAGAAATAGTATCTGTTACACATCTGGGGTGTTTGAAGTCCCAGCTTTGTAAATGGTGAGGACAAGGCTCATCTGCAGTCACGCAGGTGTAGAAGGGTCTGGGAAGTGTGACAGTAGACCAGGCGTCCTCAAACTATGGCCCGTGGGCCACAAGCAGCCTGCCTAGGACATTTATCTGGCCTGCCGGGTGTTTTTGCCACCACTGCCTGTCCTGCTTAGCAGCCAGGGCCTGCAGTCTGGCCCTCCAATGGTCTGAGGGACAGTGAACTGGCCCCCTGTTTAAAAAGTTTGAGGACCCCTGCAGTAGACAATGTGGAGGGTTGTGAGCACCTTGCAGTCAGCTAGCACTGCAAGAGTATTGGTAGGTGATGATGCTCACTCTTTATTTCTCCTTTAAGTGAGCTACATTTTTCATGAAAATAAGTTGCTTTGATTTGCTCCTATGTGTGATGGAATTGTGCATTCCAAGAAGATGGCCCTAAAAAGATTCTGATTATATCTCATATCTATGTTGTGTTCACAACTCTGTATTATTTTCCTTTGGCTGAATCATGATTTTTCCACTCTTATGAATGATCTCAGCCATTGCATCAGTTAGCTTTTGTTGCTTGCAAAAATACATAGTAGCTTAAAACAACAAACATATGTTTAGATTGTGATTCTGTGGATCAGCAGCTAGGGCTGGACTCAGTGGGTGGTTCTTACAGTTTTAGATTGCCTCAGCCTTGCATTTACTGTAGTCAGCTAGCTGGCTCTGCTTTGGGGCCGGTGGCGCTGGCTGGCTGTTGGCTAGTGAGATGAGGACACCTGGGCCATGTGTCTTTCAGCCAGCAGTTTGACCTGGGCTTATTCATCTGATGGCCGGATAGGATTCCAAGAGAGAGAAGAAAACTACCCAGGTTCTTTTGAGTCTCAACCCCCCCTTAACACTACTTGTGCTACATTCTATTTGCTGAAATGAGCCCCCAAACCTGCCCATATTCAAGCATGGGGAAATAGCTTAGGCCTTTTGATGGGAGGAGCTACAAAGTAACACTGTAAAGGCACATTCACACAGAGAAGAACTCTATTGTGTTAATTTTTGTGAACAGTCTACCACAGCTATTGCTATTGATATTGAGCTGATGAATGACCATATAGATTGTCACAGTTGCTGTAGAAAAATAGCACCCTGCCATAGAAAACAGGGCATTGTCTTCAGTGAATAAAGGGAGCTTTGATTGTGGATTTTTGTCCTTTCTCATTTCAGAAGGAATTTGGGGTGGCTTGCAGAGTTACATGTAGCAAGGACAAGATAAAACAGAAAACAGAAGGCTTAGGGAAAATCAAAGTAGAAGAAAATGGTGTAGCCAGGAGCATAGTATAAGAATGTATGCTTAGATTTCCTGTACAGATGCTTAAGGTGGGCTTTGCATTTGCATCTGGGCTTCAGGTAGCCAAAGTACAGGTCAGTTGTATGAACTATGGTGCCCATAAAAGAGAAGGAGGCTAGTGTCTGAGTCTGGTGCTGGATGTGATAGGTCAGGGTTGGTATGAGTATAGCTTAGAGATGGAGCTTTGTTTTGTATCCCATGGGAAAACTAGTGGGGTAGAATTTGGAAACAGGCTGAGTAAGGGTACTCCAAGTCAATGTGTATGTATGAATATATGTGATGATAGCCAATAGTCACCGAGGTTACAGGAGCTTTGCAGGTTAAAAAGTTCTTGTTCATCATCTGTTTATTGCTGCTAATGATGGTGTTAGATAAGTCAGGCAGATATTATGATAATATGACTTTTTTGACAGAGAAATTCAGAGAGGTCAAATAGGTTGTTCAAGGTCAATAGTACAAGATGATATGTCTTCTGATTCCACGTCACTGTGATAAGCAGGAAATATTGGGTGAGATACTTTGGAAGATATAGAGAATTGCCATGGTCTGAAGAAACTATGAACTCTTGGGGGGGAGATTTAATAATGGTAAAAATAACAATAAAGATTTTTTTCACACCTTCTTTTTTATGTATATTATTTCTTTTGATCTTTGCACAATCAAAGATCTTTGCGCTATTATTCCATTTTATGGATAGTAACCAGAGACTCAAAAGGTAGAAATAAGTTGACTATGATCTTTTAGATGGTAGTGGCAATGCTGATTTGCACCCCCAGGTCTCTGTTACATCAAATTCTGGAGACTTTCCACTAATGGATATTGGCTGAGATGCAGGTAAATGTGATATTAGTAGGGGGCACTGTGAGATAGTATGTAACAATATATAAATAGAACCTCAGGAAATCAGAAGCAGAGGTGAAATTAGTAGGGGAGAATTCATGAAAGAACACAGAATTAGCTGAAACACAAAGGACTGGCAAAGGTGTATATGATAAAGGAAGCCTCTATGAGCTGGCCCAGCAAGGGGAATGGCCCAGGGGTGTGTGAGTGAGGCATGCTCAGGGTTATGGTGAACAAAATCTGCCTAACTGTATTGGACAATTACTCTTAAAAAGGTGTTCAGTGCAAACTTAATGAAGACTTACTGAGTGCTGAAGGTGAAAACAAAGATGAATTAGATCTGAACTGGCCCTCAAAAAATTCAATAGACAAACACACAAATAACCATAAGGAAAGTGGTGGGAACTCCCCAGAAGGCAGTACTGGGTGATCAAATAGTGAAAGCATTGTCAGGGTGAGGGTCTGGAGCCTGACTTTCCCGGGGATAAAGACAAAAATGAAAAACATACAAAAGAGGGGAAAAGCCACCAATATGACAATATAAGGATACTGGAAGCCAGGTGACAGATGGGAGGAGGAAACAGTTCTAATGTGATCTTCACCTGGGAGAAGGTGTAGACCCAGATTCCTGGGACAAACTGTGGCAGGAAGCTTGAGACCCTGAGCCCTGGCCTGCAAAGTGTGGTCGGAGTTAAAACACAGATTTATATGACTTTCTTTAAAAAAATTACATTGTTTCTCTGATGATAAATGTAATATGTGCTCATGGTAAAAAAAAAATTTGAAATGTAGAAAAAACTAAAAAAAGACAAAAATCATCATTAATATGCTATCTAGGGAGAAACACAGTGAATCTTTTGAAGAACTTCTAGACTTTTTTCCTAGCCATGTGTATTATATAACTGTATTTACCCCTGTCCTTTTAGGTGAGATCAGAGAGTGGTAGCTCAATCCTTGGCCTCATCTCTGAAAACATTTTTAGGAGGTTTAGAAATGGAATTACATGGTTGCATTAGGGATAATCTTATTACTTAAAATTATTTCTAGGAAAGGTGTAGCAATTTTTGCTCTCAGAATATATGAGGACACTCATATCAATGCACCTTTGCCAGTCTTGACTATAATCATTAAAAATAAATGTATTGCCCAGGACCCATAAACCAAGTATAATTATGCATCAGAGAAATCTAGCAGAGAGACCTTTTACAAAATACCTAATCAGTACTCAAAACTGTCAAAGTCCTCAAAGACAAAGAAAACCTAAGAAACTGTCAGCCAAGAGTTGCTTAAGGAGACACCATGACTGCATGTAATGTGGTGTCCTGGATGGGGTCTGAGAACAGGAAAATGACATTAGGTAAAACTAAGGAAATCCGAATGCAGTGTGGATGGACACACTAGTGTATCAATACTGGTTGATCAATTTAATCAAATTGGGAGTACTACTAGAAGATACTAATATCTCACACCTGGAGAAGCCAGTGTGTAAATCTTTACAATTTTTTTTTTTTTTGTAAATTCAATGCTGTTTCAAAGTAAGTTTATTAAAAATGCAAAAAGAGCACACACATAAACTTGAGTGTTAACCAATGAAGTCACTGTAAAAATTTGCTAAAATTACTAGTTTGTACCTAACAGTATGAATCACTTGTGATCTTTAAGGTTTTCTTGAAATAACCACAGATTACAGATAAAATTGATGAAGAAAATTATATTGATATGTATGATATATTATTTTGGATTGAAAGTATACTGCTCAGGAGCATAGAGAGTAGAATCAAACTGCCTTGGTTTAAACCCTGATTTTATTATTTACCAGTTGTATGAATTTGGGTTCATTATTTTATGAATCTGTGCCTTGGTTTTCAGTGTGCAACTTGGTGATAAAACATATTTCAGTGGGCTGCTCTGAGAACAAAATGTGTTGATATTTGTGAAGCAATTAGAACCATGCTGGGTATTTAATGCTATGAAGGTGTGTGTTAAAACATAGATAGTAAGGATAGACAAGTCTGTCATTTACTTATTAAATAAAGATTTACTGAGCACCCTGCCTTGTTTTAAGCAACCCAAGTACTGTGTTAAGTGCTAAGGACTTGGTTGTAGAAAAGAAAGACAATGCCCTTACCTTTAAGGAGATTACTGTATAGTTGCCAGAGATAGACAACAAATAAGTAAATAAACAAGAAATTACAGATTGCAATAGTGCTAGGAAAGAGATAATAAAGCCAAATGTATGACAAAAAGTTTTATTGTTTTTAATTTATGTTTCTTTGACTCCTTGTGATAATGAATATGTTTTAATATTTTTGTTAATGACTTAGCTTTCCTGTTTTGTTAATAGTGTGTGCCTTTTGTCCATGTTTCTCTTGGATGATTATTGTTACATTGATTTGTAAGGATCTTATTAAAGGTATTAATCTCTATTCTTTGTTTTACATTTGCCTTTTATTTTTATTTTAGAAATATACATATTTAAGATTTTATTTAGTATGTAGGTAATTTTATCCCATTTCTTGAAACTTCTTCCATTATAAGAAAAGCAGTAAAACTTTCTTCAATCCCAAAGCAAATTATGTATTCAAATGTATTTTTCTTCTGAATATTACCTGAGCTAATTTTTTTTTTTTTTTTTACATTTAGCTCTTTCGTTCATCTGACTTTTATTTCTGGATAAGGCATAATGTAATTATCACACAAGTTTTTCTAAGCCTTTTTAATTTCTTAAAAAATCCTTTCCTATTTATTTGTGATGCTATTATTTTTCCTCCCTAAATTCTTTTATGCACTAGAGTTTTAGTTCTGTAATTTATATCATATTCTCTGGTTTTAAAAACATTACTATACTGTGTGGATTATTGTAGCTCTGTGGTATGTTTTACCATTGGTTTGGCATCACTTTTTTAAAAAATTAAATCATAACAGTGTACGTTAATACTATCATGGGGTACAGTGTACTGTTTCTATATACAATTTGAAGTACTTTCATCCAACTGGTTAACATAGCCCTCATGTCTTTTTCTTAGTTATTGTGTTAAGACATTTATATTCTACATTTAGAGAGATTCACATGTACCTTTATAGGATGAACCATAGGCGTGATCCCGCCAATTACCCTACCTCCACCCACCCTCCCACTTTTATCCTCTTCTTAAATTTTCAGTTATTTCTACCAATTTTTTTAGATTGTATTACTTTTATTAATATACATATCAAGTTATTGAGATGGCGACTTCATGTAGTTTTTTTCTTAAAGATAGTACTTTCAGGTACTAAGATACAGACATGTCTACAACCTTCAGATGTTTACTTGGAGGATTCTTCAACAATGCTCTGATACTGGATTTCCTCATCTAGTTGGAGATTCACGCATTCTCCAAAATCCAACTGATGGTTTTGATTGAGTTCCCTAACATTTCTAGTAATATGGCTAGTATGTCCCCAAGAGAAAGACACACAAATAGGACATGTCACAGGAATTACCTAAAATAGGTGATCGTTACAATGATCCTCCAAATGTTGTCTGGTAAAATCTGATTTTCAAAATGACACTTAAGGTGGGATGTCGAGAAAAACTTGTATTCTTTTTGTAAGTTTCTGTGTTATCAGATGTGGATATTTTACTCTAATTACTGTTTTGTGCTGAATCTTGAGTGATCTGAAAGTTCAGATTGGTAGAAGAAACATCATATTCTTTTTATGTTTTTGAGACAGAGTCTCATTTCGTCACCCTCAGTAGAGTGCTGTGGCATCATAGCTCACAGCAACCTCCAACACTTGGGCTTAAGTAATTCTCTTGTCTCAGCCTCTTGAGTAGCTGGGACTACAGGTGCCTACCACAACACCCAGCTATTTTTTAGAGATTAAGTCTCGCTCTGGCTCAGGCTGGTCTCAAACCTGTGAGCTCAGGCAATCCACTCACCTTGGCCTCCTGTTTTAGGATTATAGGTGTGAACCACTTTGCCCAACCCCATATTCATTCTGATCCTTCTTATGAGGTTTGTAATGATGTCTCATGAGATAGAATTTAATCTGTTTTGCACAGTGTCTGCAGTTACTAGAAAACTTCCTGGTATTTTCAGTCTAAGATCTGTTCAGATCATACTCTCTCCTAGTCACATTTCCACGACAAAAGGGAATATGTATTCTACTTTCTCTCATTGCAGTGAGGAAACATTTTCTACAGACAATGTGCTGACAGGTCATGGTCTGCAGAGGCATTTTGAACACATCCAGGCAGTAGAAATCTTAGGTGTGGGACTTGGCTGCAGATAGCTCCTCAGCCATGCTGGGGCAGCAGATGGACACAGGATGATGGTGTGGGCAGCAGCAGAAGTCATGGTAGCATCTTGGCAGTTGTCTTGATACAGAAATTATGTCAGTTTTCTATATACCAAATATTAATGGCAGCACAACATAGGGCAACCATAATAAACACTCCTATTCAGAAAGTGGAAGAACGGGAGCCATATAGCTCTCACAGGTTCAGACAAATTCTAAAATCTTTAGGGTAGGTAGTATGAACCTTGCCATGCTGGGATTTAGAAAAGTTCTTTGATTAGAGGTGGTAAGGCCACCCTTGTTCATGGTTTTCTGTGGCCTCCTATCTTCTCCCTCTAAAATGTTCTTCCTTATTCATCATCTTTCTTGGCCCAATTTGAATTAGGCATGGAGAAATACACTATATCTTGGGGCTGCATCATCTTCTCAGACTGCTTTCTGCCCATAGAAGTTTAAGGCCCTGTACCCAGGCTAAGATAAATACGGCCAACTCTAACCTGTTTGGAGGTGAGGTTCTGTTTCCCTGATCCCTGCTGCTATCCCTCTCCCAAGGGAGGAGCAAGAAAGGAAAGAGGCTGAGACCCCCTGTAGTGGCCAAGTCTGGCTAACAAAGAACACAGCTGGTGATTTTGGATGGAAGCACCTGGGATTTCTCTTCTATCAGAGGGAGAGGATCCTGGCCTGCTAGGTCAGCACTCAGGCAGCCTGAGACACCTTCCTAGACTTTCTGACTATTTGGATACCCTTGATTACCTTCTCTTACCTGGTTGTGATGGCTAAGAATTCCATTACTATATTGAATAGCAGTGGAGACAATGGGCATCCTTGCCTAGTTCCTTATCTGAGTGGAAATGTTTTCAATTTTACTCCATTCAATATGATATTGGCTGTAGGTTTGCTATAAATGGTCTCTATCAGTTTAGGAAATGTCCCATCTAAGTTGATTTTCTTAAGTAGTCTAATCATGAAAGGATGCTGGTTATTATCAAAAGCTTTTTCTGTATCAATTGATAGAATCATATGGTCTTGTTTTTTTGTTTTATTTATGTGGCATATTATGTTTATAGATTTATGTATGTTGCCTCAACCTTATAACCCTGGGTTAAAACCAACTTGATTGTGGTATATAATTTTTTTGATGTGTAGTTGAATTGTTTGCTAAGATCATTTAAAATATTTTTGCATTTATATTCATTAATGATATTGGTCTATAGTTTTTTTCTTTGTTGGGTTCTTTCCTGGTTTTGGGATCAAGGTGATATTTGCTTCATAGAATGCATTGGAGAGGATTCCTTCTTTTTTATGTTTTGGAGAAGATTATGTAATATAGGTACTAGTTCATCTTTGAAGGTTTGGTAGAATTTTGATGTGAAGCCATTTGTTCCATTTAGTCTCCTGGACTTTTCTTTTTGGGGAGATTTTGTATAGTTGATGCTATTTCAGTCTTGATATAGGTCTATTCAAAATTTCTAATTTCTATTTCTTTAAATTTTTTGAGGTTAGACTTGTGTCCTAAGATATGATTAATTCTATAAGATGATCCATGGGCTGATGAGAAGAATGTGTATTCAGTTTTATTAGGATGAAATGTTCTGTAGATGTCTGTTAAGTCTATTTGTTCTAGGGTCAAGTTTAAGTCCATTATTTCTTTATTTAGTTTCTTCTTGGAGGATCTATCCAGAACTGACTAAGGGGTGTTAAAATCTTCAACTATAATAGCACAGAGAGATATCAAATTGTTCATATCCATTAGGATTTGCTTTATAAATTGAGGAGCATTTAGGTAGGGTGCATGAATGTTAATTATTAAAATCTCATCATGTTGGATATTTCCCTTGACAAATATGTAATATTTGTCCTTGTTTTTCCTTATCTTTGTTGGTTTAAATCCTATTGTATCTGCAAATAAAATTGCTTTTTTTCTGATTTCCATTTGCCTATATTATAGATGTCCATCCCTTTACCCTGAGTCTTTTATCTTTTGAGGTAAGATGAGTCTCTCGTTGGTAACAGAGATAGCCTGAGTTTTTGTATCCAGTTAACCAACCTGTGCCTCTTTAGAGGTCAATTTGAGCCATTCACATTAATTGAGAGAATTGATAGGTATAGTAGTGTTTTGGCTGCCATGTTTTTCAAAGGTCTAGAGCAGTGGTTCTCAAACTGTGGGTCACGACCCCTTTGGGGGTTGAATGACTCTTTCATAGGGGTCACCTAATATCAGATATTTAAATTAAAATTCATAAGGGTAGCAAAAGTATAGCTATGAAGTAGCAATGGAAATAATTTTATGATTGGGGGTCACCACAACATGAGGAACTGTATTAAAGGGTCACAGCATTAGGAAGGTTGAGACCACTGGTCTAGAGCAGGTGTCCTCAAACTATAGCCTGTGGGCCACATGTGGCCCACCTAGGACATTTATCTGGCCCACTGGATGTTTTTACCACCACTGCCTGTCCTGCTTAGCAGCTGGCTTGTCCCGGGGCTCACAGTCTGGCCCTCCAATGGTCTGAGGGACAGTGAATTAGGCCCCTTGTTTAAAAAGTTTGAGGACCCCTGGTCTAGAGCTTATTTTTAATCCTTTCATCATTGTGGAAGTTAGGTTTGATAAATTCTGGGTGAGTTTACTTTGGTGGTAGACTATTATGCTGGTCATTATGGAAAATGGGTGTGAGTATTGGTGGGGAGCTGGTTTAGTTGTGGCAGATTTTTTCAACATGTGTATGTTGATAAAGTATTTGATTTTTCCATCACAAATGAAATTCATTTTAGCTGGATACAGGATCCTGGGTTGAAAGTTGTTTTGTTTTAGAAGATTGAAGTTTGATGACCATCCTTTTCTGGCTTGATAAGATTTGGGTGAAATATCTGCGGTCATTCTAGTATTTCTCCTTTTGTAGGTAATGCTTTTCTTTCATCTGGCTGCTTGCAGGATTTTTTCCTTCATATTAACTTTGGCAAAGTCAATTACAATGTGTCTAGGAGATGTTTTATTTGGATTGAGTCTTGCTGGGGTTCTGAAACTATCTCCTATCTGAATTTCTGTATCTCTTGCAATGCTTGGGAAATTCTCCTCCATAATATCTTGGAGGAGAGCATCTTTGCCTTTATGACCATCTTTTTCTCCTTCAGGAATTCCTATAAGTTGGATGTTTGATCATTTGGAATGATCCCACAACTCTCTCAGGGAATGTTTTGTTTTGGTTTTCCATTTTGCCTCTGAATGCTTGGGATCATTCTAAAGTCTTGTCTTCAATTTATGATATCCTTTCTTCTGCCAGCTCAACTCTATTACAGAGGGATTCTACTAGATACCTTATTTCGGAGCTTCTTGAATAACATTTTCATTTCCTTGACCTTGATAAAGAGTTGCTTTTGTGGGTCAGAGAAATCAATAAAATTACTGGCAGTCCATCAGAGTTGGAGTAAAAAGTGGAAAAGTTTGTGGGCTTTGAACAAATGACCAAATTTACTACTAAAGATTCTTTCCATGCTTTCAAACTCTATAGAAATTAGAGGCTAAAGATGTAAGCAGAACCAGCAGTCTTCCTAAAATACTTGCCAAACTATAAAGATAAATAAAGCAGAAGTTTGAAAAGATAATCTCTACATTTCTGAAATGCCTATCGAGATGTCCACAGACTGTTCATTATAAAAAGACCTAAATCTTACCACTCACTCCAAGGTATTAAATTGAAATCTTTGAAGAACTACTCACTAAACAACCAAAAGTAGTTTGTGTTTATTTAAGTAACTGCAACTTCAATTTGAAATCCAGCTTAGGCCTAGGGCTGGCTCATGCCTGTAATCCTAGCACTCTGGGAGATTGAGAACAGAGGATCACTTGAGCTCAGGAGTTTGAGGCTAGCCTGAGCAAGAGAGACACGCCATCTCTTAAAAAAAAGAAAAAACTAGAAAATTGAAATCAGCTTAATTCCAGTTTGGATTATCCCTGTATGTTATTGAAAGTGCTAACCTATCAGAACCTTAAAAAAATCTTTCTAAGCAATCAAAAATGTAGAGTTACGAGGAGAGTAAGAGACAATGGGGATAAAACACAAATGATTCAAATATGGTAGTTAGGACCTAATGAACACAAAATATTTATTACTGATATGTTCAAGGGAACAGAGAAAAATGAATAAAATGATTAACACTTTGAGATTATAATATATTTAAAAATTATATAAAGAAATCAATTAACTCAATAGAATTAAATAACATAATATCTGATTTTACAACAAGTGTAAATTGCTTTAATATATGGTGAAGACTGAACATGTAAATTTGAAAACAGGAAAATTATAGCCAAAATTAAGAAAATGAGGAAGTGGAGAATGAGATACATATAGATCATAGTCAAAAATTCTGGTATGCATGCAAATTGGCATCACAGAAGAAAAAAGGAATGTGGAAATAAGCAGTATTCAAAGCAATAACTTCAAAGAAATTCCTAAAGAACTTAAAAAAAAAAAATCAACCCAAAGATTCAAGAAACTCAGTGAACCCCAAGTAGAAACATATCCTGTGGTATCTTTTTTGAAACTTGCTAAAAATGAATACAGGCACAGTCATTATAAGTTCATCTCTCCAGCTTGTGGTTAAATATACTTTTGGTAACATCTGGGCCGATGCTGTAGCAGTAATATAATAGCTAATGGAGGATGATGCATAAAAACCATGTACAGTAGCTATTTCTGCTATTCACCAGTGTCTTTCTGTTCTAGATCAATTAAGACCCAGAAGGAAAAGGGGAAATCTCACTCAGAAACGTTTCCACAAGGATATTGTTACTCAAGTTGGAAAATATGAAAGAAAGAAAAGAACACTCAGGTTACGCAGAGATAATAACTATTCCATGAGGGATGAGTTTTGAAAAAAATAAAAAGTGTAATAAAAGACTTCTTGGGAAAGATCAAAAAAGGCATGAATGCTTTTGCTTTAGTCATTAAAATTGTCTATTCTTAAAATTTCTTTAAACATGCTTTTAAAGTCCTATTTTCTTTTATAAAAATTATGATTTCCCACTTCTTTTTAGTAAAGTATCACAAGAATGGAAAAGCAAGTATCCACGTACTCAGTACTGATGTGAAGCCAGCAGACAAACTAATATGTGCCCACACAAGCGAAAAACTCAGTTCAATTCAATTTGGGGAAGGGGGAAGAGGAAAGGAGGGAGGGGAATAGGTATGCTCCCACCTAATGGGCACCATGCAAGTGCGTATTGCACACCTCTTGGGTGCGGGACATATTCGCAACAGGAACTTTACCAAACAAATGCAAACACTGTAACTCAATAATTTACACCCTCATATTAATCTGACAATATGAACTCCAAGATAATTATAAAACTATTCTTTCTTCACTACTGTTGTTTGCAGTGCACACCTCTATGGTGTTTAATGTTTTTAAAAAACCATTTCCACATGATACCTAATTAAAATTATTTAACTTAACAGTTCTGTCATCAGTATTCTCTCCCCAGAGACATCTTAATTCTGTTTTCCTATAAAAATCTCCTGTGAATATTTTGAAGGAGGAAAATAAAAGCAGATTAAGTCAGTCCATTTCTTTTGGAGAGAATATTTTTTAGGTATGAGTTTTACAAGTTTTCTTTCTGGAAGATGAAGACAGAATAAAATGACAACTCCTATTT
>CAUYTI010131936.1:0-18323 GCA_963575145.1 Galago senegalensis | reverse complement strand
TGATGCATGAACTCCTTTCCTTTAGCCGTTCACATGTGCGCAATAGGATGCCTGCAACCACGGTTACCGCAGTTACCACACTTGCACCCGCACAAGTGCGAACAGCTCGGAGAAAGGAGCTGTGGCAGATAAAAGGTATTCTAGTCTTCCTTACTGCTCTGTGCCAAGATGTATGGCATGGCTATGCAGATATGTTGCACAGCCACGCCTATCACTACGTCTTAATTATTGGGGTAGGGCTTATATTTAACAAATGCATAGAAATCCTGCTAGGCTTATTTTTTGGGTAGGTCTTATTTTGGGGGAAACATGGTAGTAAAGCTATGACCAACCCCCCTCCCAAATTCTAGGTTTGTCTATCTAGCTGCTTACTCGACTCCACCTGGATCTCTATTAGACATCTCCCTCACCCTTAGGATGTCAAAAACTGAGCCCTGGGTATCCTCACCCTAAATTGGCCTCACTCATAGCCTTTCTATGTCTACTTGTGAAAACACCATCTTTCTGGCAAAAGACACTGTTGGTGAGATCATAATTGGCATATGGTGGAAAGGTCAGTTTGAATTAAATTGAGCCCGGCTGTGATTTATTTAACAAGAGTTTATAAATGTATATTTATATATGGATTTTTTTTATTTGTAGGATGAAGAAAATGGAAACAGAGGAGGTAAGCTATAGGAATTTTAATTTGTTTCTAAATATTTGGTACCCATGTCTTCTGTTCTTTGAAGTAATATTAAGAGAGACAATATAGTTTTTCAAGTTCAAATATATAGCAGTTTTTAGGTGTTATAGAAATTAAGTATATTTTCCTTAAGACTTCAAAGTTTTTATGAATTCCATTGTCTCATTACCACAATTTAAACATGTAATGATTTTATTATTAATTACATATGAGCATTTATGTGGGGGAATATATTATAATCCCAAGGAAAGTAACTCTGAGATTTTTATTTCAATTAGTAACCCTTCTAAATTTAGTGATTCTTTTAGGTAAGGAATGCTGTGTGTTTTATTAACTAGATTTATTGACCCAAATATTGAAAAGAAGAGGATTCTTCTGGGTTATTCTTCTAGTTAATCATACTCTTGGTTTAAACATTAATTAATGAGCTTAAAAGGAGAATCAGGCTGGGGAGAGGATTATTTCTTACTAATTCTGATATATTTTTGTTTTAATTTTTAATTTTAAATCAACTTTAATGAGTTAAAATTCACACACAGCAAAATACACATGAAGAAGCTTTTATTTTCAACATAATTTTAGACAACAACATTGCAAAAATAGTAGAGAGGGTTTTCATATATCCTTCATCCAACTTCCCTAGTTTTAAAAACTTACAATTCTATGGTATAATCAACAAAAGTAAGAAGTTAGCATTGAGCGATAACTGTCATCTGAAGGACAGGCTTTGTTTGGATTCCACCAGTTTCCCTGCTAATGTCCTTGTCCTGTTCCATGTTACATTCACCTGTCAGGTCCTCGGGGTGTCCAGTCTCTGGCATTTCTCAGTCTTTCCTTGTATTTTATGACCTTGATGGTTTCAAAAAGTTTCCAGTCAGTTACTGTCTAGACTGCCCTTCACTTTGGTTTGGTTGATGTTTTTCCATCATTGGTTCAAGGTTATGCATTTTTAGTGAGAATATCATGTTTACACTTATTAGTTTATAGTTTACTGAGTTTATTTTTTTTTTTAAACCAATGTTTATTTTCCATCAACCTTGTTTCCATCTTCAGTTGGGTGAGTTTGTTTTGTTTTTGTTTTTGTTTTTGGAGACAGTCTCACTTTGTTGCCCTCAGTAGAGTGATATGGCATCAGAGCTCACAGCAACCTCAAACTCTTTGGCTCAAGCGATTCTCTTGCCTCAGCCTCCTGAATAGCTGGGACTATAGACACCTGCCACAATGCCTGGCTATTTTTTTTTTTTTTCTTTTGAGACAGAGTCTCACTTTGTCACCCTCTGTAGAATAGCATGGTATCATACCTCCCAGCAACCTCCAACTCTGGGGATCAAGTGATTCTCTTGCTTTAGCCTCCTAAGTAGCTAGGGAGTACAGGCGCCAGCCCATAACATCCAGCTATTTTTAGAAATGGTGTCTTGTTCTTGTTCAGGCTGGTCTTGAACCTGTGAGCTCAGGGCAATCTACCCGCCTTGGCCTCCTAGAGTGCTAGGATTACAGGTGTGAGCCACCACACCCGGCCTTGTTCATCATTCTATAAGGTTTTCTGTGCTCCTTGTACTCTGTTGGTGCTAGATAAAATTAATCTGCTTTCTGTCTTTTTCTTTTAAGACTTTTTGAGACAAGGTCTCACTCTGTTGTTTAGAGGGCAGTGGCATCCTAGCTCACATCAACCTTAAACTCTTGGGCTCAAGAGATCCTCTTGCCTTAGCCTCCTACATAACTGGCCACCATGCCCAGCTGATTTTTCTCCTTTGGTAGAGTTGGGGTTTTGCTTTTGCTCAGGCTGGTCTCAAACTCCTGAGCTTAGGCTATTCACCTGCCTCAGCCTCCCAGAGTGCTGGGATTACAGGCATGAGCCACCGTGCCCAGCCTGCTTTCTGTCACTATTGTAGTGTTTTGACCCTTGTAGAATTCCTTATAAATGGAATAATACACCATGTTCTCTTTTGTGTATTTTGTCTGGCATATTTTGGAGGTTTATCGTATTCTGTGTATGGATACTGATATACCATCCCCCCTTTTTTTGGCTGCAGTTTTCCTTTGTATGAACATATCACAAATGGTTTACCACTCACCTATGGTGGACCTTTGTAATACTCAATTGATGTCTTGGAAAGGTTAAGCTAAGGGTTAAAAAGAGAGGAAAATGGTTTCTTTCAGCACTAGGGAAAGTGATCTGAGGGAGCAGGGCCAGGTAGGCGTCTTCATAGTTGTCACTTGTGCCAGATGAGCCACTCCTGCGTCACCATCTGTCATGCACCAGCGTTCAGGATGAATTCCAAGAGCTACTTGGCATGGACTAGAAGTAAGCTTTTAGTGGTAAAAGTGAAAATTTACAAAACTAGCATCAGCAAGGGGAAAGAAGATACATGTCCTCTGTCCCGCCAGCGTCTACAGACTGATGTGCCATTGCTGGGGCAACCTGCTAGACACACAGCACCTAGAATTTTATGCCTGTTATGGGGGAAATAGACTTCTAATAAATGTAGAAGGACACAGTCATACTTGTGAACACCTAATGACAAACAATTCATGTAAAGTTTTGGGAAGACCTCAAATTTAGAGACCCTGAACACCTTCCAGGAGCCATCGTCACCTGTTACTCAGTTCTGAATGCCTGCCTAAGAGTGGACCTGGAAGGTTCAATGAGTTTAAAAGGAGGGCTCTACCTTGGTCGCACCTTTGCTTTCCAAGTGTAGACTTGTTCATGTCATCCCAGTTGATGTTTATTCCACAAAGGCCTGTTTAGCTTAAGTACACACATAATAGTCACATTATCATTTCAACGAAAAATAGTCAATGATTAGACCATATTTTATGTAAAAAACATTTCTTCTGACTTCTAAATGATTTATTTTTCTTTTTTGCAGTTTTTGGCCAGGGCTGGGTTTGAACCTGCCACCTCTGGTATATGGGGCTGGCACCCTACTCCTTTGAGCCACAGATGCCGCCCCTCTAAACGATTTTTTTATAGATGAGTTTTAGCATGCCTCCAATTCATAGATAACCTATATAATTTTTTTAATTCAGTGGAATGTTAGAATTTTTATTTTATACTCTCATTTCCTTTTAAAACTTATTTTCTTTTTATTTATTTATTTTTGCAGTTTTTGGCTGGGGCTGGGTTTAAACTTGCCACCTACGGCATATGGGGCTGGCGCCCTACTCCTTTGAGCCACAGGCACTGCCCATTCTTCTTTTTTTTTTTTAAATAGTAAATTTTTTTAAAATTTTAGGTTACTGTGTAGGTACAAACAACCAAATCATAATATTTAAATTTGTTAGGTAGAGTCCCTCTTTTGAACTTATTTTCAACCATATTGAGGTTATAGAATCCTTTTTTGTAGAATTTTATTTTAAAAGTGATAGAATCTCAGCCTTCGGCATAATGGTTGGAGTCAAAGCTTAGAATCACTGGAAAGAGAATAATTGCCAGATTTTTATTCCAACTCTTGGCCAAAATTCGGTGAAACAATTGAAAGATTTTCTTTTGGTGTTCCTTCTTTTTGGCAATTTATTGAAATCTTTTATGTGTGCACTCTCTTAGGTTTTCAGATTGTTTTAAAATTGTTGGTTAGGTTTCTATACTAAGATACAAATATATTTATAAGAAGATCATTTAAATAGAAGAATTTTTTATGATAATAATTGTTTGTGGATAATTGATGTCTTGTTATCTCTTAAATCTTTGGAGAAAATATTCATAAATAATCAAAGTAAGAATAATCAAGTATTAATTCTGTTAATTTTTTTTCCTATTTATTCCATAAGTTAAAATTCTATCTCTGTTTAGTGGTAGGGACATTTTTACAGTTCTAAAGTGGGGGTATTATTTTGTTAAGGTACATAAATAACTTTTGGCAATAAAATTTATGTTCAAGCATGTTAATAGTAGAAAAAAAGGAACTAGGAGTCTGCAAATTTTCTCAGTAGTAAAAATTTGTATTGTGATTATAGTTGGTTCTGACTAAAAAGCTCTGTAAGCTGAGGATGGCCAGGGTCCCACAGACACCAGAATTGGAACCTGGATAGCTGCTAAATGCAGAGAGTAAATGACAGGGAATAAAAATGACAAGGAAATGTGGGAGTTTGAGCTTTCAAAGCCCCAATTCTGTTATTTTATGGATGATTTGAAAGATATTCACAGTTAATTTTGATTACATACAATTTCCCTGTGAACTGATTTCCGTGTAAGGTACCCCCCTCACTATATCATCTTTCTCTCATCATAATACTTCCAAACGTCCTAGAGATGGATCTGATTGGTGCAGTTCATCATTTAATGCCAGCTTCATAGCCCCTGCTGTGTTTAGAGATCAAATGTTCAGTCGAATGAAAAGAAAAATTTTGTGAAGCTGAGAAAATGGAGTATACTTTATGCTACTGGTCTCTATTCTATTAATAGGTTGCAAACCCATTTTTTCAGAATAATATAACACTAAAAACACGGACATGAACATTTGTTGCAAGAAGAAATTTTGTTATGGGTAGGCCTGTGTTCTGAGGTTTTGGGGTGAGAAAGAAGCAGCATGTTTATATTGCTTTTAAAATGTAGTGATATTGGCTCGGCGCCTGTAGCTCAGTGGCTAGGGTGCCAGCCATGTACACTGAAGGTGGCGGGTTCGAGCCTAGGTCGGGCCTACCAAACAGCAATGACAACTATAACCAAAAAGTTGCCAGGTGTTGTGGCAGTCCCTGTAGTCCCAGTTCCTTGGGAGGCTGAGGCAAGAGAATCACTAAAGCCCAAGAGTTTGAGGTTGCTGTGAGCTGTGACACCATGGCAGTCTACCGAGGACAACATAGTGAGACTCTGTCTCCAAAAAAAAAAGTAGTGATACTAACTGAGCTCTGTGGATCTCTTTTCTGATGTCCTTAAGAAGGAACATTGAATCAACCCCTTAGGACCCATTTTTAACTGTATTGATCATTTAAATTATTTGTGTTTTTCTGGCAGTTAGGTAAATGTTCTTTTGTTAGTTGTATGTTTTTATTAACTGTTAATGCTGTTCAGTAGAACAACCACAGACTTAAATAGTCTTGAGGCTGTTTTAGGAAGGAAGAAGAATGATGGTGATGAGGATGGTGACCAATGGTAGTGCTAGCTGTGGCTGATTTAACAATGTCCCTGCTGTTCTAACACTGCATGGGTTAATTTATGTAATCTTCACATCAGCTTTCTGAGGAGGTTACTATTATCACCTCCATTCTTTAAATAAAACTGAGGCACAGAGTGTTTAGTAACTAGCAAGTGGGAGAGCTGGGCTGAGACTCAAGCAGTCTGGATCTGGAGGCTCTTGTTAAATTTCTGCCACAGTTCTTCAGAAACTTCTTTACTGGCTCAGTGCCCATAGCACAGTGGTTATAGCATTAGCCACTGAGACTTGTGTGTTTGAACCCAGCCCAGGCCAGCTAAACAGTAATGACGACTGGAACAAAAAAGTAGCAGGGCATCGTGGTGGGTGCCTGTAGTCCCAGCTACTTGGGAGGCTGAGGCAAGAGAATCGCTAAAGCCCAAGAGTTTGAGGTTGCTGTGAGCTGTGATGCTACAGAACTCTACCGAGGGCAACATAGTGAAACTCTGTCTCCAAAAAAAAAGAAAAGAAAAAGAAACTTCTTTACATAATTCATTCATGAAAATGTGTGAGGATGAGAGTTCTGAAAGTAGACAGTATTAAAAGATCCCCAGTTCATCTCTCAGATGCAGTTTTAGCTGACATAGTATTAGCATTTCATAGATGGTCTTTAATTTTCATCATCATCACAATTGAACATGCATTAACTGGCCTAATTCTCTTGAGCCTTTACTTATGGATAAAGCATCATTGCTTTTAATACCTGCAGTTGCTGTTTTGATTCAGTTATATATACTTTTTTTTTTTTTTTTGAGACAGTCTCAAGCTGTGGCCCTGGGGTAGAGTGTTGTGGTGTAATAGCTTACAGCCACCTCAAACTCTTGGGCTTAAGTGATTATCTTGCCTCAGTGTCCCAAAGAGCTGGGGCTACAGGCGCCCACCACAATGCCTGGCTATTTTTTGGTTGCAGTTGTCATTGTTGTTTTAGCTGGCCCAGGCTGAGTTTGAACCCACCAGCCTCAGTGTATATGGCCACCACCCTACCCACTCTTAGGTATTTATTTACTCAATATAAATGAAGCGTGTCCACACGAAGGCTTGGATGGGAATGTTCATAACTGTTCTTTCCAACTCAAGTATTCATCAACATTTAAATAAAGTCACTTAGTATGATGTTTTGAAGTTTACCTGTGTCTAGCATATATCAATATTCATTTTTTTAATGCCTGCATGGTACATATTGCCTGCATGCCTGCATATTGCCTGCACTGTGTGCATATATTGCCATGACAATTCATTTCTTCATCTATTGATGGGCTTCTGGGCTCTTTCCACCTTTTGGGTACGGTGCTGCTGGGAAAATGCATGCACAAGAATTTATTTGAATTTCTGTTCTTGATGTTTTGGAGGTGTACCCAGGAGTAGATTTGTTGGGTCATACGGTAACTCTGTTTAGTGTTCGGAGGAACTGCCAGACTGTTCCCACAGTAGCTGTGTGCCATTTCTACAGCCCCATTAGCAGCATATGAGGGTCCTAATTTCCCTGCATCACCATCTTTTCATGTGCTTTTCGGCCCTTTGTATATCTTCTTTGGAGAAATGTCTGTTCAAGGCCATTGCCCATTTCCCCCCCTAAACATTATAACATTGTTTACTATGTGAATTTTTTATAATGCAAATAAAAAATGCAGACATGCAATATATGCTTACAGCTAAATGTAGAATGATACCCTTTCTTCTCTGCAAGAGGCCATGATTTTCATTCCAGTGAAATAAAGGGACTGAATGTAGGTAGAAACAAGTTAGCCCTTAGCTTCACAGTTTGGCCTAGAAATGATTGATGAACATATTTATCCCCACTCCCTGCTACTTATCATAAAATGTAAAGAGAAAGTTAAAGCGAAGTTTCCTTGTTGGTTTCTACCATATGAAGGGAGATCTGTTCTATTTTAGCAAGGCCAGTATGTGGAAAATATCTGTTATTTCAGAAATGAAACAGTAATGAAACTGCCTAAAGAGGGCAGTAAATAAGAATAGTGTGTATTTCAAGTATCCAAAGCAAGCAAACAAACAAAACGGCAATATCAAAGCCAAAACTGCACTGTAAGCATATGGGGCTTTTTTGTTTGTTTTTTTTGAGACAGTCTCACTCTGTCGCTCTGGGTAGAGCACTGTGGCATCATCATACCTCACAGCAACCTCTGATTCTTGGGCTCACAGTGATCCTCCTGCCTCAGCCTCCAGAGTAGATGAGATTACAGGTGTGTGTCACTACCCCCAGCTAATTTTTTCTATTTTTAGTACAGATACGGTCTCGCTTTTCCTTAGGCTGGTGTTGAACTCCTGAGCCCAAGCAATCCACCCACCTCAGCCTCCCAGAATTCTGGGATTACAGACATGAGCCACCACGCCCGGCCATTTTCCAGGGTTCTTGAAGAGTCTGTTGTAAAATGTGTTGAGCTTCTCAGTTCGCTTTCTCATCCTCAAACTGTCCATGTTTTCCCTCTTAATTCTTTGTGCTGGGCTTCCAAATCCTGTCACTTGCTCAGATGCCATTGGTGCTCAGCTTCGGGGTCCTCTGTTTTTGAACTTTTCCTTTGACCTCCGTCTCAAGCCCAGGCCCCATGTCCATCTCCCTCCTCTCAGCTCCATGCTGCCGTCTTTCTCCTTCCGTTCGTGCAGGGGGTTCTTGGTAAACTGCCTTTCAGTCTTCTGCAGTCGATTCCTTACAAGTCACAGCTGCCTCTTTTCTGCTTCCGTAGTTCTTGTCGTGTGTATTATCAGCGACGTCTTTTAAATCCTGCATGTGTGTTCTTATCAACATATTTCTTAGAATTACGAAACCACAGTGTTTACCATTTTCAAGTTAGGCAATGCCCCAAGGAAACTGCCTTCCTCTGACCCTTACACCATTCACTCCGCTGCTGGTATTACTACCTACCACAAGGACCCCAGCAAGAGGTACAGGGTCCTTTCTCTTTTATTTAAAAAGAAGCTAATTTTCTTTCATCATCTTTCTGGAAATTCATATATTTTAATTTTATGTTCTTGGACTTCGTATCTGTTTTTTTTTTTTTTTAAACTGTTAGCATTCCTCTGGGGTGAGCATGCCTGCTTTGGCAGTAAGTGGGATGTTACTCACTTTTTCATACAAACACTTCATAAACTGAGCATCCAATGGTTTATTTAAGTCCATGTCCTGAGGGAGCAATGAAGCATAAACAACGCTGCATCCTGTCGTCAGACATCTGAGGTCTGTTCACTATGACATTTAGCTAGTTCCCACATTTACTGTCCATGGAGTTGGTGACAGGCCCGCAGCAATCACCGTTATTGGCTGCATCTTCAAGTCTGGGGTATTCGTCAGCTATTATGAGCCATGACTGAACATCACCTCCTGCTTTTTTTTTTTCTTTTTTGGAGACAGAGCATCATTCTGTTGCCCAGGCTAGAATGCCATGGCATCAGAGCTCACAGCAACCTCAAAATTCTGGATTCTAGTGATCCTCCTTCCTCAGTCTCCGGAATAGCTGGGACTACAGGTGCCTGCCACAATGCATGGCTGATTTTTCTCTTTTTAATTGTAGTTTTTTTTGGGTCGGGGGGCCAGGGCTGGTTTTGAACCCACCACCTCCGGTATATGGGGCTGGCATGTAGCAGCCCGTATTGCCTATGGCTAGGAGGAGTGAGAGTTATAAGAAATACCTGTATAGCTCAATAATGGAACACCTTGGTGAAAAGGGCATGGAGAGGGATTTAGTTCTCCTAACAAGCACGAGAGCTCGCGAGATGAGAGCAGTGGTGAATTGGCAGTCTCTACACCTGTGGTGTCGAGAGGCATGAGATCAGCCTTGTATTAGGCTGGAGGAGAAGGTAGTCAGAGCATGTGCATTCTATCACGGATCCGCTTACTCTGACTTAACACCAGCACGGCGTCTCTCTGCTGAAGATTACCAAGCTCTGCTAAAGAGTAAGATCTATCTATTTGTAAGACTGCTTTACTCGCTCTAAGACTGTCTCTCTCTCTCCAACTAAAGTAGATAAGGTACCTAAGAGAAATAGTTCCTGAGCAAGGTAGCTTAGCGGTCTGCGTCTGGAACCTAGTTAAGCCGGGCCGAGACCTGGCCAGTCCACGGCCCTGACAAGCGGTGGCAGGAGTGGGATGTGACGCTGGCGCCCTACTCCTTTGAGCCACAGGCGCCACCGAATTTTTCTCTTTTTAATGGAGATAAGTCTTGCTCTTGCTCTTAGGCTGGTTTCCAACTCTTCAGCTCAAGGTATCCTTCTACCTTAGCCTCCCAGGGTGCTCGGTTTATAGGTGTGAGCCGCCACTCCCAGCCTGAATGCCATCTTCTTGTCCAACCTGTACAGTCTTCAATTCCATGGGAAGGAGCTGGGTACTCTGCAGAGTACACGTTTGTGAGGAATAATGAGTTGAACTTTCCCATTCCTGATTCACCTACTACCATAAGCATGAATTCAAACCGTCTCTTTACTGGTTTTCTGTATGTTTGACTTGGCAGGTTGGCAAATCCCTGACAGTCTCCCAGTTCTTCTGTTGAGCTATTCTGTGAGGAACACATTTCCTCCTTCCAGTGTTTCAGATCCCCATGGCACTGCTGTCCACACTGCTCTTGTGTTTTCCATTTTTTAACAGGCTCATTCGTCTTTTTGTGGTTGAGTTGTAAGAGTTCTTGATACATTCTGGTTCTAAGACCCTCTTCAGAGGTATGGTTTTCTTTGTGTGAGTTGTCCTTTTGTTTTCCTTGTAAAGGGTTTTGTGATGCACAAAAGTTTTTAATTTTGATGATATTTCTCCACTTTTTCTTTTGCTCCTGTTCTTGGTGTCAAAATCATCTTGATTGGTGGAGGAAGCCAAACCGTGAAAGAGTCCATACCGTTTGATTCTATTTATATGCAATTCTAGAGAAGACGAATCTAGGCATGTCTGTGGTTGCCCGAGTTGAATGGGAAGAGGCACAAAGGAACTTGATGGAAATATTCTGGATCTGGATTGTGGTAGTGGTTGCATGGCCGTATGCATTTGTCAAAATGTATCCAGCTGTGCACTTAGAATGGGTGTATTTTATCTTATCTGCCTTATGCCTCAGTAAAGTTGCTTTGTAACATGAGAATGCATACATTTACTCAAGCTATTCCAGTATTGAACATGTGCTTTTGTTCCCATGTGCTTTTAGTGGGTGTATATGTGTAGGAGTGGCGTTGCTGGGTTGTGGGTGTATAAATACAGTCGCGTTTCGTAGATCCTACTAAATAGCCGTTTGAAATGATTGTGCCCATTTACACACTCACCAGTGGTGTTGGAGAATTCCAGTTGCTTCTTATCTTTGCTAACGCTTGCTATTCATCAATCTGTTAAGTTTTATGCATCCTAATGGTTATACAGTGGGATGGAGTGTGGCTTTAATGTGGAATATCTGATGGTAACTTTCAGTCTTTTTTTTATTATTAAATCATAGCTGTGTACATTAATGCAATCGTGGGGTACAATGTGCTGGTTTTATATACAGTTTGAAATGTTTTTATCAAACTGGTTAACATAGCCTTCACAGCGTTATCTTAGTTATCGTGTTAAGACATTTATATTCATTAGACATTAGAAAATGACAGGACATTAATATACATTTATATTTATATAAATCTAGAAAATTTCACACATACCCTTGTAAGATGCACTGTAGGTGTGGTCCCACCAATTACCCTCCCTCTACCCATCCTCCTTTTCAGTCTTTTTTATTATTAATTTGTTTCTTTAAATATTTTGGATGAGTACTTTGTTATACGATTCTGTACCTTGCTTTTCAATTTATTAATGTGATAAAGAAAAGTTTGTCATTTTAATGTCATCTGAATTTTCAGTTTTTTTTTTTTTTTCCCTTGAGACAGATTCTCACTTAGTCACCTTGGGTAAAGTGCCATGGCATCATAGCTCACAGGAACCTCAAACTCCTGGGCTCGAGTAATCCTCCTGCCTCAGCCTCCTGAGTAGCTGGGACTACAGGCATGTATCACCACTAGGCCCAGCTAGATTATTTTTTATTTCCTTTTCTTTTTTGAGACAAAGCCTCAAGCTGTTCCCCTGGGTAGAGTGCTGTGGAATCACAGCTCACAGCAACTTCCAACTCCTGGGCTCAAGCGAGTCTCCTGCCTCAGCCTCCCAAGTAGCTGGGACCACAGGCACCTGCCACAATGTCTGGCTATTTTTTGGTTGCAGCTGTCAGTGTTGTTTCGTGGGCCTGTGCTGGATTTGAACCTGCCACCTTAGGTGTATGTGGATGTTTCCTTAGCCAATTGAGCCACTGGTGCCAAGCCTTTTTCCTATTTTTTTTTTAATAGAGATAGGGTCTTGCTCTTGCTCAAGCTGGTCTTGAACTCCTGAGCTCAAGCAACTCACCCTCCTTGGCCTCCCAGGGTGCTAGGTTTATATGTGTGAGCCACTGTGCCCAGCCCAGTATTTTCTTTTATAGTTAGTGCTTTATGAATCTTTTTCTTTTCTTTTTCCTCTCTTCAGTTTTTGGCTGGGGCTGGGTTTGAACCCGCCACCCTGGCATATGGGGCCGGCACCCTACTCCTATGAGCCACAGGTGCTGCACCATATGAATCTTACTTAAGAAATTTTTTTTCTGCTCCATGGTCATAAAGATATCCTCCTATGGTTTTTGATGTGCTTAATTCACAATTAAGCCTATACTCACCTATAATTGACTGTTTTTGCATGTGCTATAAGGTCAAGATTGTTTGCTCATGTGGTCATTATTGGACCCCATACTATCTACTGAAAAATTTGTCCTTTTTTTATTTGTAAATGTGTAGGTCTGTTTTTGGACTTTGTTCTATTCTAGGGGTTGGTGGCTCTTTGTATAACAGTTTCCAAACTAAGAATAGTTCTATATTTTTATAGGGTTGTTAAAAAAAATATGCAGCAGAGACTGTATGTCTCCTTCAAAACCTAAACAATTTACTGTCTGGCTCTTTACAGAAAATGTTTGCCATCCTTTGTTCTGTTCCATTGGTTGCCTTTCTTTTCACGAAGACAGCACAACACTATCTTATTTTCTATGGCTTTATAATAAATGTGCTTATTGCATAGGGTAAGTTTTGCATCTTTGCTTTTCAAGATTGGTTTGTCTGGTGGTGCCTGTAGCTCAGTGGGTAGGTTGCCGGCCACATAATACTGAGGCAAGCAGGTTTGAACTCAGCCTAGGCCTGCTAAACAACAGTGACAAATGCAACAAAAAAATAGCTGGACATTGGGGTGGGTGCCTGTAGTCCCAGCTACTTGGAAGGCTGAGGGAAGAGAATTGCTTAAGCCCAAGAGTTTGAGGTTGCTGTTAGCTATGGCACCACAGCACTCTACCCAGGGCAACAGCTTGAGACTCTGTCTCAATAAAAAGATTAGTTTCTCTGGTTTTGTCCATTGTAGCATCATGTAAGTTTTAGAATTGGGTTTTCAGTTTCTATACCCCCCCCCCAAAAAATCTGCTAGAATTTAGGTTGGCTTTATATTGTTTAAAGCGTTTGAGTATTTGAAATATTGCCTCTTCCAATCTATGAATTCAGTGCTTCCATGAATGAGTGTTGAATTGGTCTGTGTCTTTTAGAATAATGCTTTGGTTTGCTACCTTAATCTCTTGATGTGGTAAATTATATTGATAGGTTTTTTTTTGTTTTTGTTTTTGAGATTGAGTCTCACTTTGTTGGCCTCGGTATAGTGCCATGGTGTCATAGTTTACGGCAACCTCCAACTCTTGTGTTCAAGTGATCCTCTTGCCTCTTGAGTAGCTGGGACTACAGGTGCCTGCCACAATGCCTGGCTATTTTTTAGAGACAGGGTAGGGGTCTTGTTCTTGCTCAGGCTGGTCTCAGACCCGTGAGCTCAGGCAGTCCAACCACCTGAGCCTCCCAGAGTGTCAGGATTACAGGTGTGAGCCACCTCACCTGGTGGTTTTTTTTTTTTTTTTTTTTTTAATGTGTGATGCCTAGCTGGGCATAGTGCTGCTGGTAATCCCAGCTATTCTGGAGGCTAAGGCAAGAGTTTGAGGTTGCTGTGAGCTGTGATGCCGACATACTCTATCCAGGGTGACAGAGCATGACTGTATCTCAAACGAAATAAAGTAAATATTGAATGCTTCATGAATTTGCCAGTCATCTTTGTGCAGGGATGATATTGATCTTGTTTCAGTTTGGTGTGTGCTCCTGGAGTCAGCTGATTTAGTTTTGACATGTTAGACCAGCCGTGCATTGCTGGCCTAAACCAAGCTTGTCCGTAATGTATGATGCTTTCACGTATCACCAGATTTGGTTTTCTGTTTCACTTAGAATGGTTGTGTCTGTTCAGGGATTGCCTTCACCTAAAGGTGGGCCTTGCTCTTTTGGTAACTGGTGTGTCCTTCTGGGTCTTCTGAGTAGAAGACACTGGATAGAAGCAGATGCCAAGACAGGATGAGACATGCAGAAGATTTGCTGGAGAAAGTGACTGTGGAGGATCAAGAAGATGAGGGCAGGAGAGGGCGGGGAGAACTACAGACCATGTACAGGTCTGATCCCTGTGAAAGAGGAAAGGAAGGAAGGAATTGGAGGAAGGGCCTGGGACTGCAGGACAGAGCTAAGGAAGTCTCTTCTGGGCCAGCAGACTGTCTGTTAGAGGAATCTGCTTTAGGCAGGAATGGGGAATGTGGGCTCTGTGTGGACACAGCGGTGGATCCAAGGGCGGCAGCTGGGGCGTCATCACTCTGTTCCTGGCAGCAAATCCTTTTGGCAGTCTGAGCAGCACATCTCCATGCTTGATGTGGGGTTTTTTGGGGTTCTTTCTTTGTCACCCCTCCTCAAAGGGGGGCCTGCCTGAAAGCATAGAGAGTTTTCTAGAACTCTCCCACTCGGCTGGCTCTAAATCCCCATTCTTGCCTCCCCAGCCTTTGGGACAGTGGGAGCTCTTGTGCCACTGCTCCCTCTCTCAGCCCTGACTTTGGGAATGGAAATAGGCTCACCTTCCTGGGCTTCCTTCCGCTGGGGTCTGTCCCTTAGGAAAGCCCTCTCTGCCTTGGTAGAGAGAAGCTTCTGATCCTTCACACAATGTGGTTTAAACTTTGTCTAGCTTTTTTGGCAGTTGTCCACAGGTGGAAGGGTTGGTTGTGTAACCAGCTAGTTTACCACAGATAGATTTAGAAATTGTTGCCCCTTTTTTGAGACAAAGTCTCGCTTTGTCACCCTTGGTAGAGTGCCATGGCTTCATAGCTCACACAGCAACCTCAAACTCAAGTGATTCTCTTTCTTCAGCCTCCTGAGCAGAGCAGCTGAGACTATAGGCGCTTGCCATAATGCCCAGCTATTTGTTTGTTTGTTTGTTTTAATAGATGAGGTCTTGCTCTTGCTCAGGCTGGTCTCGAACTCCTGAGCTCAGGTGGTCTACCTGCCTTGGCCTCCCAAAGTGTTAGTATCACAGGCATGAGCCTGTGTTAGTATCACAGTGTTAGTATCACAGGCATGTGATACTATATTGTTGCTTCATATAATGTAATTAATCATGCATTTATGGTTTAATTTTCAATTTGATTTTAAGATTTCTGTTGGTTCAGACATTCTTATATTTTTCTCTCTTTTGTGAGATTAAAAAATTATTTCTCTTATATTTTCTACTGGAGAAGTTAAATAATAGGTTGTCTAGGTGAAGATGTTCTTTTTATTTATTTATTGTTTGGGATTCATTAAGCTTCATGTGACTGTGGATGCATATATTTTGTAAACTCTAGAAAATTTTCAGCCTCTTCACATAATTGTCTGTTTTCTACTCTTCTCTCTTTTGGGGCTCCAGTTAAACATGTATTAAAATTTCTTACTCCATCCCCATGGCTATACTAAATTCTTTAGTTTTTGTTTTTCTTTTCTTTTGGGGTGGGTCTTTCTGGTATGCATTCAATTTTTTTTTTTTTTTTTTTTTGAGACAGAGTCTTATTTTTGTTTCCCAGTGCCACGGCATTATAGCTCACAGCAAACTCTTAACTCCTGGGCTCAAGCAATTCTCTTGCCTCAGCCTCCCAAGAGTGCTAGGATTATAGGTGTGAGCCACTGCATGTAGCCTCTGGTATGCATTCTAGATAAATTTCTTTTAATATGTACCTAGAAAATTTCTTCTCAGTTAAGTTTTAAATTTTGATGATTAGAAGTTCCTCAGGATACTATTTAAGGTATTGTTTAAGGTCTGGTATCAGTAATCTTTGTGGATCTGTTTCTCTTGTTTGTTTAGTATTAGTTCAGAGTGGTGCTGGTGTTTTTACCAGGAACTTTTGACTATTTTGTGTTGGTTGACCTTCCAAAAATATTACTGGGAATTCTGTAAGATCTAGGTAGAAAAATCTTTTTCCCTAGGAGATTGTTACTTGCTCTGTCCAGAGATAGTCTCTTCCCTGATTTAGGCTACAAATCCATGTGCAGTTTGGACCGTAGCCACTTCTTAGAACTTGCTTTTCCCTGTCTTTTTATTTTCTCCTATTTTTCTGAGCTCCAAGGTAGCCTCTGGGTTGGTGTGTGTGTGTGGGGGGGTCTCTTCATAGATTCCTAACTGGACATGACTTAGGTTTTTTCTTCTGCCTGCTCTGTGGACGGGGCTTAATGGAAGCTCATGTTTAGTAGCCTGGACTTACATTATTTCATTGTTGTCATTGGTATTTTGGGATATAGTTTCCTAGTAGGTAGACTTTACATGTACATGCTTTATGATTTAGATATAAATTACCTATTCCTCTATACTAGCCCAGCTGGCTAGTACAGTGAGACATCAGTGGATGATTTGCTGGCCAGGCGTGTATCTTATTCAAATGTAGTGGTAATAAAGTTGCTAAGTTATTTGTAGTTTACTATTATGGGCACTGTTTCCCAATGTAAAATGAGTAAGCATGTATTTATATACACACACAAAAATAACAAGTGATTGTGTATGTTGCCAATAACAAGTTAACTTCAAACCATTTATTTTCTTCTTCCATTGTCTGGTGGAAAAATATGGGAAAGGAGGCCTCCAGGGGCATCTTCTAAGATGTGGTCAAAAGTTGGGTTCCTCAGCTATCAGGAAAAGATGGAATGAATATATGTAAATTTTGGCCTTTTACATAGATTCTTAAAAGAGATTGAAAGAACCTGAAACTTTTGCTTAAAAGAAAGATGCTTAGGGTAAAAGCTATAGTTGTTCTCAAATGTTTGAAAGGATATTTAGCGTAAGATAGAGTGGTGTTTCACAATTACTGAAAGATGCAGATAGGCCCTTTCCCTCATTCTTTACCGGACAATGCCTACTCATATTTTGGAGACAATTCATCTGAGTGATGGTTCGTGCTACACCGTAAACAAGTAGAGAATTTCTGCCTCTTGACATGCCTGTTCTAGGGTGGTGGTGGCAGCAGCACAAATCCTGCTGAGGGAATGTAGAGAATTAAGAGGCAAATATTGGATAGTAGAATGTGCAAAGTAAATTTTTCTTATATACTTAGAGTGATCAGGATGTTTATAGAAAAGAACATTATTTTTAGAACACTGATTGTTAAGGATGGAAATTGTCTTTATTGCTGAATCTTGAGTACTCAGGAAGCACCTGGTACGTACAGTAGTAGAAAGCAGAAGCTCAGGTGTTTGTGGAGTGGATGTGGTGAGTAAAGGGAGGTACGCTGGGCTGTATCTCTTAATGACCACTGCCTTGACCTGGTGCCCTTCCATGGCGACGGTTTCCAAAGCTCTAGTAATTACCATGTTAGTATAATACCTGTACCTTTGCTGCTAAAGAAGAAAACAAGTTTCTCTACTGCATTCCTGTTCTTTTTTTTGTCTGTTTTTTTTGCTTTACCCTCATCAGTTCTTCTAACACAAAGCAACAGTGACACTTTTTTGATTTCAGAAATCAAATTTCACTTAGCTGCTGAGTGCACAAGTTGGAACAATAAAAAGAAAACTGTAGTAATACAGGACATAGGAATTTGCACATCCTCTTCGTAAAAATTAACTGGCAAAGCAGGGTGGACACGTTAGATGAGAAGGTTAAGAAAAATCTCAGAATGTGAGATTAGAAGTCTTAGGAAACCGGATTTACAGTCATCTAAAATGAAGGGGGTGTCAGTTGGATTAAAGTAGGCATTGTCAGCTAATTTTTAGGAGTCGATTTTAAGACTTAAGACACATGGCATGAAGTTAGTTTGGCAGTTAAGAAAACAAATGCGATTTACAAATATCTCTTTTATGGATTCTAAAAACGTTGGAGAATAGGAAGTCAAGGATTTCAGAGAACTAATTCGGAATACTGGAACAGGACGTGAATGTAAAAGTGAAAAAGACAGCTCAGCGCCTGTGGCTCAAGTGGCTAAGGTGCCAGCCACATACACCTAAGGTGGCAGGTTCAAATCCAGCCCAGGCCCGCCAAATAATGACGGCTGCAACCAAAAAAATAGCTGGATATTGTGGCAGGTGCCTGTGGTCCCAGCTACTTGGGAGGCTGAGGCAGGAGACTCGCTTGAGCCCAGGAGTTGGAGGTTGCTGTGAGCTGTAATGCCACAGCACTCTAC
>CAUYTI010131934.1:0-17778 GCA_963575145.1 Galago senegalensis | reverse complement strand
TGTGGTCCCAGCTACTTGGGAGGCGGAGGCAAGAGACTCGCTTGAGCCCAGGAGTTGGAGGTTGCTGTGAGCTGTAATGCCACAGCACTCTACCCAGGGGGACAGCTTGAGGCTCTGTCTCAAAAAAAAAAAAAAAAAGTAGTATTTAATAAGAAATCCAAATTATTCTTAGCCTATTACTATTCCTAACCTTGCAGTTTACTTTCTAGTAATATTAAATTGTTTATGGTTTTAATTTATAGACCATCCCACCTCCCACCCCACTATAAGATGCTTCATCACTTAGTGACTGTTTTCCTGCTTTTTTTTATACCCACAAGAAATTTACAACATCTTCTCATTCTTGGAGAGTTGCCTCAACCAACACATTCTTCAAGAAATTTCCCTGACATCCAGGTCAGGTGCTGTGGCTCATGCCTGTAATCCTAGCACTTTGGGAGGCTGAGGTGGGTGGATAGCTTGAGTTCAGGACTTTGAGACCAACCTGAACTCTAGAGCAAGATGGCTCGACTAAAAATAGAAAAACTAACTGCACTGTGTCAGGTGCCTATAGTCCCAGCTACTTGGGAATCTGAGGCAAGAGAATCTCCTGAGCCCAAGAGTTTGAGGTTGTTGTGAGCTATGACATTATGGCGCTCTATCCAGGGCAAGAGAGTGAGACTCTGTCTCAAAAAAATAAAAAGAAAAAGAAAGAAAAGAAATCTTCCCTGACATCCTTTATTCTTTTCCACCACCCCCCCCACCAAAACCCAGGCAAGGTACCTCTCCTTAGATCCCTCAAACTACCCTGGGCAACTATCATTACACAGTTACCGGGGAGCTAATATGTAAGTGTGTCGTATTATCTATATTGTAATTAAATTATAATTATCTTTTGTATTATTTACCTATTGCTGAAGGACTAATTACCCCTAAAACATAGAGGCTTAGAACAACACTTTTGAATTACTTCAAGTTACTACAGATCAGAAATTGGAGGGAGGCAGGGCCTAGCTAGGGAGCTGTGGCTCAGAGTCTCTTTTAAGGTTAAACTCAGGATGTCAGCTGGAGCTTCAGTCCTCTGAAGGCTTGACTGGGACTGGGGAATCTGCTTCCAAACTCTGTCATGTGCTGTTGGCAGGAGGTCTCTTTCTTGCTGGCGGTGGCTTTAATTCATCACCATGTGGGCCGTCCCTAGGATATCAAGGCAGCTAGAAAAACCTAAGGGAGAGAGAGGCAGAAGCCACAACATCTTATATAACCTGGTCTCTGAAGTAACATACCATCACTTCTTAATTCTTTTGGCCACACAGACCAACCCTCATGCAATGTGACAGGAGACCAAATGGACATGAATACCAGCAAATGAGGATCATTGGAGGTCACCTCGGAGGTGACTCTATCTCCCCAGCCTTCCTTGGGCCTTGTGCTGCTCCCTCCTCCCTAGCCCTTGCTTAACAGTTGGTGCTTAGTTCATTAAATAAGTAAATGAAACACCCATAATAATTTTTTGCAGTTCAGATGATCAAAGGGTGCTTATTAGCTCACTAATTCTTACTGCCTAGGGCAAGAGGCAACAAGGAAAGAATGTTTGAGTTTCCAGGTTTTAGAAAACCATTTTTCAGCAAGGTGAGATGTGGCTAGAAAAGTGGGTGGGGGGTGCCTGTGGCCCAGTGGGTAAGGGCGCCGGCCCCATATACCGAGGGTGGCAGGTTCAAACCCAACCCCGGCCAAACTGAAACAAAAAAAATAGCCAGATGTTGTGGTGGGCCTCAGGAGGCTGAGACAGGAGAATTGCCTATGCCCAGGAGTTGGAGGTTGCTGTGAGCTGTGTGATGCCATAGCACTCTACTATGGGCAACAAAGTGAGACGCTGTCTCTACAAAAAAATAAAAAGAAAAGTGGATGGATGCAAAGGTGGAAAGTTGAAAGGAAAAAAAAAAATAGAATTTCCTCAGCCCCACCTCTACCTCATAAAGGGACTTATTGTGTTTTCTTGTGTCTAAACTTTTTAAACGCTCTACCTCTATTCCTTAATGTTTATTTCTCATTGCAAAATGGATATCGAAATACTTGCAAATAATTCTTAGGGAAACTCCATTATCACTTCTCTAAATTGAAGTAACTAATAAATTTTTATCTTTTGCTTGTGGGGTGAGTAGAGTTGTGAACGACAGTATCTAAAGAGCTAAGATTTAGGAGTTAAGTTCAACATAAGGAGACTTTATCTCTGTTCCTTCTGATACCAGGAATGTCAGACTTTTCTTACTGTCTTCTAGCGGTGCTATTGTTTTGAAGATGATGTTTCTTCTGTGCAGTTTGGATATACAGATGTCCTGTGCCTGAACAGTTCAGCAGAAATTAGGTGTAAATTGTAAGAAGCAAGAGAGAGTGAGAGAAAAAAAAAAATAAATCTCTTTATTATGGTGCATAAACCTTCAGTGTGAGGGAGCTTTGCAGCTGCACAAGGAGAAAAATGCATTCAAAAATATAATGCAAGTGTGAATAATCCTTTCTCGAATGCTGCTTGCAGACTGTTCCAGCTTTGTCAGGTGAACTTGAACCGGGCCATCAGATTTGCCCCCATTCCCATTGCACACTCTGTCTATCACCCCAGGGCATTCACCATCTTGACTGTTGTTTAAAGAGAACAAGCAATCCATCATTGAGCCGGGGAGTCACTTTCTCATAGAAAAGTAAAATCAGCATGTGACACTACTCAGCCTTAGTGTTTTGCAGATTAAAATGATACATGGCAACTCACGTGTTACTAGGAAGATTAAGTCGGTTATCTTGTTCCGCTGCTCAGACAAAAGAATTCCCCTCAAGCAGTAAGTGGGAGCTTTTTACAGAAGCTAAAAGACATTGGGCTCAACTATAACGGTGGTAAGACAGAATTTAACAGAAAAAGAATGTCATTTTACATCCAAGTACTTTTTTTATTCCCTGCATGAGATGGTACAAAGAAGAGTCCATCCCCAAAAGGGGAGCTGTCAAATCTCTGTACCAGTCTCTGCTGTTGGAGATGCCAATTTTATGACTAGCGATGGACACACAATTTATTGTCTGACTGCCTCCACAATTGATTTAAATTTGGTGAAATAAATGAGCAGCCGTTGGCCCTGGGGCAGTTAGCTTGGTTGGAGTAAGTTCCAAATCCTGCAGCTATCGTATCAAGTTATTAACACCATTATTCTATTGTGTGATCTGCACAGTAATAAAATTGTAAATGAATCTCATATAGAAATGAGTTCACAGTGAAAGGCTGGGATACAGTTTTTAATTCACAGACAAATGTTTGGCATATCACAGAAAGCATTATTGGTTAAATGATTGAATCTATAACTGTGTTATATTTGTTTTTAAAATTTCAAAAGACCACAACAATAAGTATTAGAGTATTTAATTTGAGATTGAATAAGTGCATTAATTAAAATTAACAGGAGAAAAATCCATTTCTCTCTAAAGATTTTTCAAAAGTGAAAAGAATTTTAAAGTGTAGTTTGTGTTTTGCCATTGAGAATGTTCAATGGAAATGACACCAGTTAAACAGGAAGAACTGTGTTTTCTTTTTAGCTTCCAACAGTGTCATTAGAAGTTTCCTTATTATTCACATTTTGCCCTTACTTTGCCATGCCAAGTTTTCTCTTGAAGCACAGATCATTTTTCTAAACAAAGGGATTTCAAACCAAAAAATGTTCCATTTTGTTTCTTTTAACTAAATTTTTAAACATTACTCGTCTCACACAGCTGTATGTCCTGTAAGTGTCCTGAAAGAACATGTAAGAGCTCAAATACGTAAGTTTTCTCTGCCACGGACAGTTACTAGATTTAACCATTTCTACACTAATCACAAAAAGGAGAGGTACTATTAGACACTTTTGTTCGACATTTGACATGGTCTTTTTCAAATAACAGAAGGACCCACAGCGATCGGCTTTGAAGAGCCATGTTCCCAACATGATCTCAATAGGGAACATTCTCTCCGGACTGAGCACCTGGATGGTGTGCAGTGTTCCCCTGGGCTGGACAGCCACCACAGAGCCACCTGCATCAGCGAGGATGGGGGATGAGGGATGGGAGCCTCTGGCCAGCTGTATCCTCCCCCAGCCTCCAGGGCATGTTCATGAGAGGAAGCAGAGCAAACCGGGCCAGCACACAGGCATCAGTCTGAGTGACCAGCCCCTGTGCCCCTTTATAGACAAGTTAGCAATATCCTTCAGTGGGCATAGACAAACGTTAAGAGCAATGGAGTCAAAGAGTCTTTGAAATATGCCATGTGCAAAGACTCAGAGCTATAAATTGTTCTGATAAGGTAATTGCAACTCTCAAAGTTCTAGGACTTCCAGACAAGTGCCAAGGAAGATGACCTCAGACTGAGCTGGATATTAGAGAGCTCCACAACTCAGCATAACCTCAACAACCTGCCATCAAATAGACCTGACTCCTTCCCTCCTGCCTCCTCTCCTCCCCCCTGCACCATCTATGCTGAACACACAGTCAACAAACCAAAAGTTATTCCTAAGCACTTTTAGACAACATAGAAAGATGAATTAGACTTGGCATCTTTAGAACTCTGCATTGCCAAGTGTCTGCTTTTATTATATTCAACTCGTGACTACTGGAGAGAAGGGGAAAAACACAAATGATGGAAGAGAAGACCACTGTTTACGATGCATCCTAGTTAGGCCAGTAACATTTTTTTTTTTTTTTTTGGTTGTTACTTAGTGGCTACACAGTAGCTGATAACTGGGAGACAGAGAGTTCTAAATAAACCTAGATGTAAAGGGAAGGCCAGCCTGTCACTCAGTAGTTTAAAAATTAGATTAAGATACAGTTCCAGATGAATTAAAGCATTGATCATTTAGTATGTGTCTACCGTTTTACTTCCTGTTACTTCAAACTGTTTTGAAGATGTCCCGAAAATGCCAAGCTTGGAACATCTACCCATCAGTATCTCAAATGCTAAAAAGATGAACTGAAAATTATAGTGGGGGAAGTTAATATTTTATAAATCTTAACAATCTTTTCAGTTATCAGAAAATATGGTGTTCACGAAGCATTCTTTAGTTTGGTGTAATTAACTCACAATTGCTAGAAGGGAGAAGAAGAGACCTCGCTAAGTGATCGGCTTATTTACTGTTAGGTTTTTCCACTGGAAAGATTAATTACACATTCCACTCTGCTGAAAATTGCTCCCCTTTTGTTCCTGAAAAGTAACCCTAGAGTTCTTTTCTTTTTTGGACCCTAACAAAAACATGTTTCTTATGACAAGAGGTGGGGGGCTGAGAGAGCTACAGTCACTTAAATCTAAACTCAAATCGTGATCTTTAAAGAAATACATCCACTTATTTTTGTTTTTTTGAGAAAAACATTTAAAAATCCAGACTGTGGATGGCTTCTTCTCAGTCAGAAAGGTCACTCTGAGTGCACGGTCCACAACGTTAACTAGAAATGACCCTTGTCATCACTCTTGGCATGTGGGACAGAAGAAACAAATGAAATGACACACCCAAAAGCTAGTTCCTCAAATAGGCCACTTGGATGAGGGAGGAGACGCCTTGCTCCTGGACCACGTGGGCCTCCGGGGCTTTGTCCCCACTGTGCACTGTGGTGCGTGAGTGACTTCAAGAGCACAAAACCGCAGGAAAAGGCAGAGTCTCAACTGGACCACCTCCCAAAGTGATGAAAATGTAGCCTAACTTCACTCCTTTAGTAATTATATTTCACATTTTAATGTTGCATTTCTCGATCAAATATGGTTTTCACCCTATGATGTCACTTTCTTCTCCCAGCTATTTAACTGCTATTGAGAAGGATTGCACTAAGCAGAATGAGCTTTGTTCTGGCCACAGTAAGTGAAGAGTTAAATGCTAGAGCCTACTGATTCTCTGCCAGTGGGTTTGGAAAGTGCCCTGCCTTTACTTTTCCTCCCATACGGCCAAATGGCTTGTTATATATCCTCTTCCCCATGGTCCACACCATCTCTTCTTTTTCCCTTCCTGAGGCCAAACTTTTTTTTAATTTTTTTTTAAATTTTAGATTATTCTGAGGGTACATGTGATTAGGTTATGACATTTGCATTTGTTTGGTGGGGTCCCTGTTGTAGTTGTGCCCCACACCCAGGTATGCCACATGCCCTTACACTGTGCCCATTAGGTGAATGCACACCAATCCCCACCTTCCTCTCCTCTCCCCCCAACTTGAATTTAATTGAGTTTTTCTTCTTGCATGGGCGTGTATTTGTTCATTTACTTGCTTCATATGCGCATTGAGTACATTGGATACTTGTGTCTCCACTCTTATGATACTTCACTGAGGACAATGTTCTCCAACTCCATCTAGGTTAATGCAAAAGATGTAAAGTCTCCATCTTTTTATGGCTGAATAGTATTCCATGGTATACATATACCATAGTTCATTAATTCATTCATAGGTTGATGGGGATAGGCCAAAAAAATTAAATTATAATACAAGGATTTCTGAGACTCTGAATTGAATGCTAGAACTATGTCCACTATCTGGTCTTCCCTTTTGTGGACAAGAGCTCTTAAACTTCAGATGCTGGCCAGATCTTCTCTAGTTATAGGCCTCCCGAAGGAAGTGTCTCATGAATTAGACAGAAATGAGGGCTAGCTCTGCTACTTACTGGCAGTGTAGCACCGAGCAAGTCACCTGGTTGCTTGGAGTCCTACAGTTCCCATACAGAAAGTGGGTATAAAGGACTTAGCACAAGGGCTGGCCCCTTTGGTGTTCACTAGAGGATAGGGTTTTACTGTCATTATTCCTTCAGCTATTTCTTCCACGTAGTCCTATTGAGTTTATTTCCCCAATCCCACTCTCCCTGACTGTGGCGGCCAAGACTGCTTAACTGCATATAAATTCAGTCTCCTCCAGATTCAGAGAACACCCTGGGTCCCAGGGAGAAGCCATGTCTAATCAGGGTAGAGGGTGGGGAACACAAATAACAGTGACAACAATAATGGGTTCCATTCTTGTAGTTATTTATTGATGCTTATTCGCTGTTACTATGTCACCTTGATATATTTTTGAATTGCTGTTTTCATAAGTCAAAATAATCTAATATCTGTCAGTTCATCTGGTTTGACCTAAATAATACTCAAACATGCTTCACTCATTCCCTATCTCTCCAATCCTGTCTCCAGGTAGTCCCACACACTCCCAGCCATATGTGACTGCAACTCCCCAAATATGATGCACCTTCCCACAATTGTTTCCCAAGGCTTTTCTCTGTGCCTGAAATAGCTGCCCTCACCTCCCTTGGCATATGGTCCCCTTAGAAATTATTATTTGTCCTTTAAAATTCACCTCAAGGGCCAGGCACCACGGCATACACCTGTAATCCTAGTACTCTGGGAGGCTGAGGAGGGTGGATTGCCTGAGCTCAGGAGTTGGAAACCAGCCGAGCAAAAGTGAGACCCTGTCTCTACTAAATATAGAAAAACTAGCCAGTAATTGTAGTGGGTACCCATAGTCCCAGCTACTTGGGAGGCTGACAAAGGAGGATTGCCTGAACTCAGGAGTTTAAGGTGGCTGTGAGATAGGTTGACACCATGGCCCCCTAGCCTGGCAACAGAGTGAGACTCTGTCTCAAATAAAATTAATAATTAAAAAAAAAAATGCTGAGGCCTGGTATGTCAGCTCACACCCCTAATCCGAGCACTCTGGAGGCTGTGGTGCATGGATTGCCCAAGCTCAGGAGTTAGAGTCCATCCCGAACTAGACCAAGATCCCTTCTAGAAAAACTAACTGGTGCTATGGCCAGCACCTGCAGTCCCAGCCAATTGGGAGACTGAGGCAAGAGATTCACTTATGCCCAAGAGTTTAAGGTTGCCGTGAGCTGTGATGCCATGGCACTCTACCAAGGGTAACAAAGTGAAATTCTGTCTCAAAAAAAAAGAAAGAAAACAGAAGAAAGACTCACCTCAAGTATCATCTGCTCAAGGAGACCTTCTCTGGCTCTTCTACCACTTTCTTTCTTTTTTTTTAAATTCAGTTCTTTTTATTTTAATTTTTTTTCTCTATACATATACATATGTTTATTTGGTTTCCAATTTTTGCCTTCACAAAATTAAAAAGGCTTAAAATTTAATAATAATAACACTATTTAAAATAAGGACTAGAAACAAAAACCTCATAAAGAATGAAGATAAGTACATTCAGAAATCAGATGATTGTTGCAATGACATAGTGAGCAATAACAATAATAATAATAATGCAAAAAAAGTAACATTCACATTATCAGTGGTCTTCTCCCACTTTCTAAACACACACACACACACACGCGTGCACACACACACACACACACACACACAGGCTCCATTACACCATTACAGACCTTTATGACGGGACCTCAATTGCACAGTAATTACTTGTTTATATCTCTGCTTTCCCCTTTCCCCATTAGATTATGAGCACGTGAAAGCAGAAATTGTGAGTTCATTTTGGCAGCCGCAGTGCCTAGCCTGGCACTTGGTTGTTAATAAGGCCTTGTTGAATGGAAGAATTAAATCATTAAAAATCGCAAGATTAATTAAGAGTATGGTTTTATGATTGACCCATTGTGGCATAACTCATAGTGTAACACAGTATTTAACATTGTGCCTTGAATATAGCACGTGTTCCATAAATGTTTGTGAACTGAATGAATGAATGTTGGCAGGTGAAAAATCTCTTAATTAGATCCAGAGGGTCCTCTTTATTTGTACAATCCAAATAAGAAAGGCGTTCTCAGACACTGAAAAAAGCTATGCTGACATCTTTGTCTTACAAAAGACTCATCTGAATGATAATGAGTGTGGAAAATGGATTAGCTCCTGGGTGGACAGAGTTTTTTTGTTTGTTTGTTTGTTATTTGCTTTTTCTTTTCCTCTGGGTAAAAAAGCAAAAATGCTTGAGTGCTTCATCCTTTAGGGAGATTCAATCCTCTCTTATTTTCCATGATTTTTATTTGCTTATTTAATTAAAAAAAATGAAACTACTTATAGTATGTGAATTGAAATTGGCAAAAAAATAATTGTATTGTGTTATTGTTCATTTTATCACTATTTTTAAATATCTCCAAATCAGATAAAAATGGAGAAATGGCTGATCATTTGTAATTTAAGATGATTGGTAAATGTTTTTAATCTATATTATGTATATTAGTACATGGCAGGCTTCAGATAAAGCATGACTTATTTTTAAAATAAGTAATAAAGGCTCATTTATTGGTTTGGGCCCAGAAAGCAGGTGTTTTCAAGGCACTAAGAATGGTATTTTTAAGTGTGGTTCCTTCCTTATCCAGAACAGCTAAGGATTATTGAGACTCCAAGTTTAAAGGTGCATTGTGAAACCAAAATAGGCACTTAATTTCCTGTGCCAAAATGCTGCCCTCATTTCCTGTTTCTTTCTTCATTAAACTCAGGAACATTTTTCATTACTACCACCCAAAGGTTAAAAGAATATTAATCGTATCAACCTCAAAAGCTTTATAAGACTTAGAAAGAGCACTTAGAAAGTGCCTGGCACAGAGCAAGTTTTCCATAAATGGTTGTTATTGCTATTGTTTTTATCATCATTATTGTGATTATTTATCCACCATATATTTTTATCCTCTAAACCAAAGCAGACATAGAGTTAACAACTTTAGTTTTGTTTTCCACTTGATCTAAGGTTAGTTCCTATATAAATGCCAGTTGCTCTATTTGTTGTTTACTGACGACCCTGCTTTCTGTATAGTTACCTCCACACTCTTCAAGTTTTATTTTCATGGTATTTTCCCCAGGTTTTATATGATTGACCTGTGCTATAAGTCCATTCAACATCACAAATTTTCCATCCTGATTATGAAAACATGATTTTCCAAAAACATCTAATTTTATAACATAGGTTCACAAAATTATTTACAATCAAGGCTATGGCACTACATAGCTCCAGAGGATACCACTTGCTTAAAATAAACATGTCTTAATTTTCTGATGCTGTATGACATATTACTGCAAATTTACTAACTTAAAACAATACCTGTTTTTACTTCACAGTTTTATAGGTCAAAAATCCAGGATGATAGGGCTGGGATGTCTACTGAAGGCTGAATATCACTGAAGCTAAAATCAAAGTATCAGCTGGTCGTGTTTTCATTGGGAACTTGGCGTCTTACAACCTCATTCCTGTTATTGGCAGAATTCCGTTCCTCTTGGTTGTAAAACTGAGGTGGCCATTTCCTTGCTGTGGGTTGGTTTCAGCTGCTTGTAGCCACTCTGTGGTCCTTGCATGTAGTGTCTCTACTTTCAAAGCTAGCAATAGCACACTGAATCCTTCTCAGGATGCAAAACTGTCTTCTTCCACTCTTAGAAAACCATCTGCTTTAAACGGGGTCACCTGATCAACTCAGGCCCACCCAAATAATCTCCAGAAATGAAGGGCAATTGATTTGAACTTTAATTACATCTTCAAAATCCCTTTACAGTCATGCCTATATTATTGTTTGAATACTCAAAAGATAAGAAACTTTAGGGGTCAGTCACTTCATACTGGTCGAGGAAACACTACAAGAAGAGGATATTTCAGTGCTAAATACTTATGCACCCAACTTAAATGCTCCCAGATTTATGAAATAGACCTTAATTGGTCTGAGCAACATGGTATCCTAAACACCGTTATAGCTGGGACTTCAACACTTCTCTTACAGAGCTGGACATATCCTCTAAACAAAAACTAAACAAAGATACAGGGGACTTAAACATGACACTAGAACAATTGGGCTGAATAGACACATACAGAACACACCATCCCAAAGCAAAGGAACATATGTTCTCCTTGTCAGCCCATGAAACATTCTTCAAAATAGATCATATGATAGGAGACAAATCAAACTTCAACAAAAATCAAAAGAATTGAAATTACACCTTGTATGTTTTCAGACTATAAGGCAATAAATGTGGAACTCAACTCCAACAAAAATTTTCATCCCAACACAAAGGCATGGAAACTAAACAAACTTATGCTGAATGACAGTTGGGTCAAGGAAGAGACAAAAGAAGAAATCATTAACTTCTAGAACATAAGAACAATGAAGACACAAGCTACCAAAACCCGTGGGATACTGCAAAAGCAGTCCTAAGAGGGAAATTTATAAAAAAGTATAAAAATCATGAAAATTTCTGAAAGACAGAGTTCATCAGCAAGCTAATGAATTGGCTCAGCACCCATAGCTCAGTGGTTAGGGCGCTGGTCACATACACCAAGGCAGGCAGGTTTGAACCTGGCTTGAGCCTGCTACACAACAATGACAACTGCAACAACAACAACAACAACAAAAATAGCCAGGCATTGTGGCAGGCACTGTAGTCCCAGCTACTCAGGAGAAAGAGAATCACTTGAACCCAAGAGTTTGAGGTTGCTGTGAGCTGTGACACTGTGGCACTCTACTAAGGGCAACATAGTGAGACTTTGTCTCAAAAAAACAATCTAATGAATCATCTTAAAGAAATGGAAAAGGAAGAACAATTCAATCCCAAACTTAGCAGAAGAAAAGAAATAACCAAAATTAAATCAGAAATAAATGAAATTGAAAATAAAAGAATCATTCAGAAAATTAATGGAACAAAAGATGGTTCTTTGAAAAGATAAATAAAATTCATAAATCATTGGCCAGATTAACTAGAAAATGAAAAGTAAAATCTTTAGTAACCTCAATCAGAAATGTAAAGGGGGAAATAACAACTGATATCACAGAGATACAAAATATTATTTCTGACTTCTACCAAAAACTCTATGCCCAGAAATTTGACAATGTAGAGGAAATGGACCAATACCTGGAATCACATCATCTCCCTAGACTGAACCAGGAAAGAAAAGGTCTCTTGAACAGACCAATATCAAGCACTGAGATTACAGAAACAATAAAAAAAGTCCAGAACCAGAGGCTTCACACCAGAATTCTATCACACTTTCAAAGAGGAGCTTGTACTTATACTGCAGAACCAATTCCTAAACTTTGAGAAGGAAGGAAACTTCCTTAACATATTCTATGAAGCAAACATCACCCTGATTCCAAAACAGGAAAGGACCCAACTAAAAAGGAGAACTACAGACCAATTTCACTAATGAACATCAATGCAAAAATACTCAATAAAATCTTGGCAAATAAATTGCAACTACACAATAAAAAATTATACATCATGAGCAAGTAGACTTCATCCCTGGGATGCAAGGCTGGTTTAACATACACAAATCCATAAATGTAATTCACCATATCAATAGAAGTAAAAACAAAGACCACACAATGCTCTCACCAGATGCAGAAAAAGCATTTAATAAAATTCAGCATCCCTTTCTAGTAAGAACACTTAAGAAAATAGGCATAGGTGGGGGGGGGCATTTCTTAAGCTGACTGAGCCATCTATGACAAACCCACAGCTACTATCATACTGAATGAAGAAGAACTGAAACCAGCCAAGGATATCCACCATCACCACTACTATTCAACATAGTTCTGGAAGTTATACCCAATGCAATCAGGAGGAGAAGAATATAAAGAGCATCCAAATAGGGGTAGAGGAGGTCAAACTCTCACTTTTTGCTGATGATGTGATCTTATACTTAGAAAACCCCAGAGACTTAACCACAAAATTCCTAGAAGGGATCAAGAAATACAGTAACATCTCAGTATATGAAATCAGTGTCCACAAATCAGTAGCCTTTGTATATGCTAATAAGAGCCAAGTTGAGAAGAAAATCGAAGACACAATTCCCTTCACAGTAGCTTAGAAAGAAAGAAAGAAAGAAAGAAAGAAAGAAAGAAAGAAGGACAGACCTAGGAATATACCTAACAAAAGAGGTGAAGGATCTCTATAAAGAGAATTATGAAACCCTAAGAAAAAAATAGCAGAAAACTTTAACAAATGGAAGAACAAAGCATCAGAAATGAAAAGGGGGAAATAACAAATGATACTACAGAGATACAAGACTTAACTTACTTCTAGTTGCTGCTTCTTGGCTGGGCAGAATCAACATTGTTAAAATGTCTATTGTACCCAAAGCAATCTACAGATTCAATTCAATCCCCGTTAAAATGCCAATATCACACTTTGAATAACTGGAAAAAAATAGTACTTCATTTTGTATGGAACCAGAAAAAAACTCGTATAGCCAAGGCTATTCTTAGTAATAAAAACAAAGCCAGAGGTATCACTCTACCAGACTTCATGTTTTATTATAAGTCCACAGTGGTCAAAACAGTATGATATTGGCATAAAAATAGAGATACAGACATATGGAACAGAATAGAAACCAGTCACTTATTGCCATCTGATCTTTGATAAACCAAACAAAAGCATAGAGTGAGGGAAAGAATCCCTATTCAACAAGTGGTGCTGGGAGAACTGGATAACCACATGTAAAAGACTAAAACTAGATTCACATCTTTCACCACTTATAAAAATTGACTCTAGGTGAATAAAATATTTACATCTCATGTCTTAACATGAAACAATAAATATCTCAGAAGAAAGTGTGGAAAAAAATCTTCATGATGTTATATTGGGGAAAGATTTTATGAAGAAGACTTCAGTGGCAATGACAAAAATAAACAAATGGAACTTAATCTGAAAAGCTTCTGCACAGCTAAGGACACAACAAGTAAAGCAAAAAGACAACCTTTGGAATGGGAAAAGATATTTGCAGGATATCAATCTGACAAAGGGTTGATAACTAGAATCTACAGAGAAGTCAAATGAATCAACAAAAAAAGAGCAACCAATCCCTTCTACAACAGGGTAAGAGACATGGAAAGAACCTTCTCAGAGGAAGCTAGGTGAATGGCTAACAAACACATGAAAAAATGCTCATCATCTCTAATCATCAGAGAAATGCAAATCAAAACCACACTGAGATATCACTTAACCCCAGTGAGAATAACCCACATCACAAAGTCTCAAAGCTGCAGATTGTGGAGTGGATGTGGAGAGAAGGGAACACTTCTACACTGTTGGTAAGACCACAAACTAACATAACCTCATGGGAAAGAAGTATGGAGAATCCTCAAAGAACTTAAATTAGACCTGCCAGTTGATCCTGCAATCCTATTACTAGGATTACCCAGAAGAAAAAAAAAATCATTTTATCATAAGGACATTTGCCCTAGATTTTTTTTTCTCATCTCAATTTACAATCATGAAAATGTGGAAACAACCTAAATGTCTACCAACCCAGGAACGGATCAACAGGCTGTGGTGTATGTATATCGTGGAATACTATTTAACTGTTAAAAAGATGGAGACTTTACATCTTTTGCATTAACCTGAATGAAGTTGAAACACATTCTTCTTAGTAAAGTATCACAAGAATGGAGAAGCAAGTATCCAATGTATTCAACACTAGTATGAAACCAGTAGATGATATAATATATGCCTACATAAGAGAAAAACTCAAATCGATTTAAGGTGAGGGGAAGAGAAAAGGAGGGGAGAGGAGAAGGGAGGAGGATGGGTGTGTTCCCACTTAGTGGACACAATTTTAGTGTATGGCACACCTCTTGGGGGTGGCATACAATTATAAGAGGGACTTTACCTAAGAAATGCAAACATTGTAACCTATTTCTAAGTACCTGAAATTTAAAAAGAATAACAAAAAGAAACTTGGCAGCAACCTTTAGAATTTTGCCTACCACATATTGTGATTTAGCACTCCTGGTTCTGGGATACTGCATTTTATACGGGTTTTAAGGTTTTTAGTTGCAAGGAATACAAATTTCTTTAAGGAGTTAATTAAGATACACATGAGATAATAAGGGAAATGGTCTTACATGAAAATCCAAGACCAGGAGCAAAAATAGGACTTCACAGTAGGAAACAGGGTAAGCTCTTAGACTCAGGATCCTCCACTGGTATGAGGAGTAGTGTTTTACTTCTTAAAACAGACCAGAAACTCTCTGGTCCAATGACCTACAAGTCAGCTGAGCAGGCATTGGGAAGAAGGGTAGAAAACACTGAGAAACCTTCATTCCTGAGATCCAAGCACACAAAGCTGCCTGATACTGATATTAAAGATTCCTTCTTCCCACCATAAATCCAGCACATAATAACAAGCCATAATATTTTATTGAAGGAGGATAAAGAACATGGGAAAAGATTCCCTCTGTGGTACAGGACTGCAAGGAGCACAATAAGCTGAGGACAAAGCAGAAGGAAAGAGGAAAGAAAATGAAATAAAACCCTCCACTAGCCCAGGTCTGCCTACTCTAAACACAAAGAACCATTAGTCCACCACTGAAGAAATTTAGAGCTTGCACTGCAATGAAGATAATAACAGCAACAATAAAACTTAAACCCACCTATACTTCATACTTGATTAACTCAACTCTCAACATAGAAGGCGTCCCCTTTCCAGATTTAAATATTATTTCCCTCCACATCTATTATTCTTCCACAAATGATGTCCAGCATTCACTCAAATAATGTGAGATTTTACAAGTGTGCAAAAGCAATCCATTGTCAAGAGATAAAGCAATTGACAGAATCAGACTTAGAGATGACACCAATGTTGAGAGTATTAGAGAATTTAAAATAAAATACATAGGATTAATATGTAAAGGTTTTAATAGAAAATGTGGATAAAATGCATAACTAGATAAGGGAGTTCAGCAAAGACACAGTGACTATTTTTTAAAGAATCAAATAGACATATTTGAAATAAACACGTAGACACACATACATTATATTAACAATGAGGACTTTCCTATTTGGGCTTATCAGTAGGCTGAACAGAACTGAGAAAGAAATTGAAAAATTTTAATATAGATCAAGCTATATTATTTGTACTAGACTGCAAATAGCCAAAAGAGTTTTAAAAAAGAAAAAAGAAGGAGAAGACCTACTGAGCACTATGTAGCAATATCAAAAAACTAAACAAATGTTAATGAGATTATAAGAAGGAGAAAAGATAAAGGAGCAGAAGAAATATGTAAAGAGATCATTTCTGAGAATTCACAAAGGACAAAATTCTACAGATCCAAGAGAGAATCTCTTAAAAATATAAATATCAAAGGAAGTTACACTGAGACACATCACAGTCAAACTGCTAAAATCAAAGATTCAGACAGAATCTTGAAAGAAGCCAAGAGTGGAAACAGGGTAGGATGAAGGAAGTATAACTTACAGAGAAAGTAAGACAAAAATTACAGAATACTTCTTGTCAGGAACTATGTAAATAAGAAGACAATGGCATGATGTGTTTAAAATTTATTGGGGGGGCATGGTCTACTGAATTATATATCTAGGGAAAATATCTTTCAAACATAAATACAAAGACTTGCAGACAAAAAAAGAGCTGAGAATTTTTGTTGGAAGCCAAGTTGCTACAAGAAATGTTAAAGGAATTTCCTCATACAGAAAGAGTGATGATAGCAGACAGAAACCTGATTCTGCAAAAACTAAAAAAGAGTGCCAGAAATAAATAAATACAGGCATACATACAGTAGAATCTCTGTAAGAGACCACCCAAAGAACTGTAACAAACTGGTCAACATACAGAGGTGGTCAGCATAAAGAACTAGGCCTGCCATGGAATATTATGCAGCCTTAAAGAAAGATGGAGAGTTTACCTCTTACATGTTTACATGGATGGAACTGGAACATATTCTTCTTAGCAAAGTATCTCAAGAATGGAAGAATGAGTACAATGTATTCAGTCTTACTATGAAACCAATTTATAGCTTTCTTATGAAAGCTATATCCCAATTATAGCCCAAGAAGAAGGGGAAAGGATAGAGGGAGAAGAGGGGATGGAGGAGGTTGGGTGGAAGGAGAGTAATTGGTGGGACCACACCTATGGTGCATCTTACGAGGGTACATGTGAAATTTACTAGGTGTAGAATATAAATGTCTTAACACAATAACCAAGAAAATGCCATGAAAGCTATGTTGACCAGTTTAATGAAAGCATTTCAGATTATGTGTAAAACCAACACATTGTACCCCATGACTGCATTAATGTACACAGCTATGATTTAATTTAAAAAAAATTACAAAAAAAACCAAAGAACTAGGCCTGCTGTACTGATACATATATGTGGTGTATGTCCAGTCTATGAAAATTAGGTCAACTTAAGGAGGTGGTCAGTGTAGGGAGGTGATTAGCTGCAGAGATTCTACTGTATAGAATAGTTTTCTTATTTTTATCACTTAAAAATAATTGTGTGGATCACAAAAGGTAACAATGTGTTCCAATAGCACAAAGAATAAAATTATTCTTTTATAAGATTCTTACACAAAGTGAAATGGTATTATTTAAAAATATATTGTGATAAATTCATGATGGAAATTGTAGACCCTAAAGCAAGCACTATGAAAAAATACCATTTTTTGAAAAAAATTAAATAGAAATATAATTAAAAGTCAGCAAATTTAAAATAGAATAATAAAAATATTCTCTTAGTCAAAAAAACTTAGAATATATGGGACAAATAGGAAAAAATAGGAAGACAGTAGATTTAAATCTAATCATATCAAGAAAAGAAAAAAAATGGGGGAAATACTCCCCAAACACTAGCCAAAAGAAATTTGTTGTAGATATATTAATAGCAAACAAAATAGACTTCAGAACAAAGAATATCCCTTTATTGGGGGTTAAGAAGAACGTTAGGTTCCACACCTATGGCTCAAGTGGCTAAGGCGCCAGCCACATACACCTAAGATGGCAGGTTCAAATCCAGCCTGGGCCCGCCAAACAACAATGATGGCTACAACCAAAAAAAGAAAAAAAGAAGCCAGGAGTTGTGGTTGGCACCTGTGGTCC
>CAUYTI010131931.1:0-13322 GCA_963575145.1 Galago senegalensis | reverse complement strand
CAGGTTCGAATCCCCAGCCCGGACCTGCCAAACAACAATGACGGATGCAGCCAAAAAATAGCCAGGCATTGTGGCTGGCGCCTGTGGTCCCAGCTACTTGGGAGGCGGAGGCGGGAGACTCGCTTGAGCCCAGGAGTTGGAAGTTGCTGTGAGCTGTGATGCCACAGCACTCTACCCAGGGGGACAGCTTGAGGCTCTGTCTCAAAAAAAAAAAAAAAAAAAAAACTACTAAAAAAAAAAAAAAAGAAACAGAATATGCAACCAAAGTCCTGGTAACTTCTGACTCCAGGGTCTTTTAGCAAAACTGAAAGAAGGAACAAAGGTAAAGGTGACAGATCTCAAGGGTTGAAGCCATGATTGGACGTTAAAATTTCAGCATCTCCCATTTATTCATGTCTTATGGCCTTCTTCAAGCATAGATGGAAGAACCAAATGGAAGTAAACAGAGGGCGCAGTAGATGTCAGAGTTTCTCACTTAGGGGATTATGCTACTCCTGGAGGATGATTTTGGGCAGGTGTGGGGGGGTATTTTGAACCTGTAAACCGCAGGTAGAGTAACAATGTAGCCTAAGTGAAAGTATATCTTGATTTTACATCGGAAAGTGAAGAGCTACATGCAGTTGGAAGGTGGATACCACAGGAGGGTATGAGAAGCCTTGGAGAAGTTTACAAGATCTTCAATGCCTTCTTCACTCCAAAATATAATCCATGACTCCTTGTTTCCCATCCCCCAAGTGAACCAGCAAGTTGAGACAGGTCTAGATATTTAACATAGATTGTTCACCAGCAGAAACAACTGCAGAGAAAGATTCTACTGCAGAAGATTCCCAGGGGACCTCAACTGTGGCATCAGCAGACAGAAGGAAAGTGGACTCTTAATCTTTGTGGGTTCCCTGATTTGTTTTTATTTCTCAGACATTCTTAGAGGAAGGAACCTTAAAAACAGAAGATGACCAAAAAGATTTCTCACATATACATGTGTGTGTTTTGTTCTTCTGCTGCTTCTTCCTTTTGTTCATCCTCTTTCTCTTCTTCCTCTTCTCCTTCCCCTTCCCTGTGTTCTCCTCTTTCTTTGCTGTTGTTCACTTATCCACCAAAAATATACCAGCGTGGGCATTTCCCTTCAAGTGTTCTTATCACATGCTTTTTAAAAAGTAATATCCTGGCTCGGTGCCTGTGGCTCAAGTGGCTAAGGCGCCAGCCACATACACCTAAGGTAACGGGTTCAAATCCAGCTTGGGCCTGCCAAAACAACAATGACAACTACAACCCAAAAATATCTAGGCATTGTGGTAGGCACCTGTAGTCCCAGGTACTTGGGAGGCTGAGGCAAGAGAATTGCTTAAGCCCAGGAGTTGGAGGTTGCTGTGAGCTGTGATGCTACAGCACTCTACCCAGGGGGACAGCTTGAGGCTGTGTATGTGGCTGGAGCCTTAGCCACTTGAGCCACAGGTGCCAAGCCAAAAATCTTAAGAATATAATAGAATTCACTTTTATAACCAGCAAACTTCAATTGTATGCAAACCCCATAAATCTTTACATTTCACAGTTTGTTATTAATACAGTAAATTATATCACTTTATATTGTGCATGTATCCATAGAGACATTTCACGAGTTCTTTTTTTTTTTTATTTTTTTTATTTTTTGAGACAGAGCCTCAAGCTCTCCCCCTGGGTAGAGTGCCGTGGCACCATAGCTCACAGCAACCTCCAACTCCTGGGCTCAAGCGAGTCTCTTGCCTCCGCCTCCCAAGTAGCTGGGACCACAGGCACCCGCCACAACGCCCGGCTATTTTTTGGTTGCAGCCGTCGTTGTTTGGCGGGTCCGGGCTGGGGATTCGAACCCGCCACCTTAGGTGTAGGTGGCGCACAGACCCTTATCTTAACTCAAACATTCTTTTTCCATGACTCCTAGTCTTTTACACAAGGCCTAACTCACGGGTGGCCTATGGGCTGCATGCTAATTTTTAAGGACTTTTTGCCTATCTGTGTGTGGTGTAGGGTATCATGACAAATATATACAGACCTGACTTTTTTTTTTTTTTTTTGCTGGTCACTTTTCATTAGTGTCTGCGCATTTGATGTATAGCCCAAGAAAACTCATACTCTTAGCGTGCAGCAGAGGAAAACAAAGATTGGAAACCAGGTCTAACTCTTTCAGCTAATTGTCAATTAAATCATCCTTAAATCCATCTATAACCTTAAACACTTCCTTGTGAAATGTCCCACCTTTTCTGGCCAAAACCAGTGTATGCCAATGTACTGATTTATGACCTAATCTATTTCCCTGAAATGTCTAAAACCAACTGAAACCCCACCATAGGCAGTCCACTTCCTCAAGGATTCTTGGGCATGACCCCAGACCATGGTCCTCAAATCTGGCTCTAAATAAACCTCTTTACTTTATTTGTTTGTTTGTTTTGAGACAGAGTCTCACTATATCCCTCAGTAGAATATCACGGTGTCACAACTCATAGCAACTCCAAACTCCTGGGCTTAAGAGATTGTCTTGCGGCTCGGCGCCTATAGCTCAACTGGCTAAGGCGCCAGCCACGTACACCTAAGGTGGCAGGTTCGAATCCCCAGCCGGGGCCGGCCAAACAACAATGACGGCTGCAACCAAAAAATGGCCAGGCGTTGTGGCGGGCGCCTGTGGTCCCAGCTACTTGGGAGGCGGAGGCAAGAGACTCGCTTAAGCCCAGGAGTTGGAGGTTGCTGTGAGCTGTGATGCCATGGCACTCTACCCAGGGGGACAGCTTGGGGCTCTGTCTCAAAAAAAAAAAAAAAAAAAAAAAAAAAAAAAAAGGAAAAGGGGTGGTGTTGGTAGACATCCTTATCTGGTTTCAGTTCCAGGCAGAAATGCTTTCAACTTTTCCCCATTCAATATGATGCAGCTGTGGGTTTGTTGTAGATGGCCTCTATCAGTTTGGGAAATGTCCCATCTATGCCTGTATTCATATATTTTCATCAAAAAAGGATGCTGAATTTATATATTTATATATTTATTCATTGCGACAGAGTCTCACTCTTTTGCTATGGTGGGTATAGTGCTATGGTATCATAGCTCACAGCAACCTCAAACTCGGGCTCAAGCAATTCTCTTGCATCAGCCTCCCTTATAGCTGAGACTACAGGCACCCACCACAGTGCTCAGCTAGCTTTTCTGTTAGTTTTTATTTATTTTATTTTATTTATTTTGAGACAGAGTTTCACTATGTTGCCCTCTGCAGAGTGCTGGTGTCACAGCTTACAGCAAACTGAAACTCCTGGGCTTAAGAGAGTCTCTTGCCCAGCCTCTCTAGTAGCTGGGACTACAGGCACCCACCACAACGCCCAGCTATTTTCTTGTTGTAGTTGTCATTGTTGTTTAGCAGGCCTGGGCTGGATTTAAACCTGCCAGTCTTGGTGTATGTGGCCAGCACCCTACCCACTGAGCTATGGGTGCTGCCCTTTCTGTTAGTTTTTAGTCAAATTCCTGAACTCAGGTGATCTACCCATCTCAGCTTCCTTGAGTGCTAGAATTACTGAACCACTGCACCTGGCTAAGGATGTTGAATTTTGTCCAAAGCTTTCTCTGAATAAATTGAGAGAATCATGTGTTCCTTGTTTTTACGTTTATATGGTTAATTACACGTATAGATTTGTGTGCATTGAAGCAGAATTGTATCCCGGGGATGAAACCAACTTGGTCATGATAGATAATTTTTTTGATGTGTAGTTGAATTCCTTTTGCTAAGATTTTTTTTTTTTTTTTTAGACGGAGCCTAAATCTGTCCCCCTGGGTAGAGTGCCGTGGCATTACAGCTCACAGCAACCTCCAACTCCTGGGCTCAAGTGAGTCTCTTGCCTCCGCCTACCAAGTAGCTGGGACCACAGGCGCCCGCCACAACGCCTGGCTATTTTTTGGTTGCAGCCGTCGTTGTTTGGCGGGTCCGGGCTGCACCTTAGGTGTACGTGGCTGGCACCTTAGCCAGTTGAGCTATAGGTGCCGAGCCCTCTAAGCCAATTTGAATAGAGTTCCTTAAATAATTTGTGGTCAACTATGCCAGATTTTACCATAACAACACATAACATACATAAATACACTCAATCACATATAAGCCCAAGCAAAGACCTTATAGTTTTCCCTTTAAAATACAGTCACTAGACTGTAAATCACGGTAATACAGTCTCACTGGCTGGATCCAAATGATACCTTGGTAATCAGTTAAAAAAAAAAAAAAAAAAACCTCCTTTTACCCTTTTAAAAAAAAATTCTCAATTAAGTTTAGAGGTTAATTCCTCAAATCTTTGTGTTTTTTCTAGTACTGGTTGAATTGTATAAGAAAAGCAAAGTCCTCAAGAAGACTTGAATTTTAGTGACAAATCTATCTTTTGCTTTCTGGTCCAATTTGCTTGATCAGTCAACATGGATAAAGAATAATTATTTTTAAATTTGCAGGGTTTTTTGTTGTTGTTGTTTCTGGTCTATGCAATGGCAGACAAAGCAATTTCTGTGCCAGATAGAAATACTTTATATTATTGGTATGAGCTCAAGATTTTGACCTGTTCCCCTGGAAAGCTTGGCTTTTATGGACATTTATCTAGTTCTTTTCTTTTTAGATTATCAATACTTTAATTAACTGTCCCATCATCCTAAGCAATTGTTATCCAGGTAAACCTAAATTTACATTTCCAGAAAGATCATTCTTAGGTGTCTAGGTTATGGGATGCCATGAAACTATTGTAATTTGTAAGGCCACTAATTCAAAAGCCCTTTAAGATTTTTTTTTTTTTTCACTATCTTGGCTGGAATGCTGCAAGCGTGGGTATATCTTAATAGCAGCAGAAAAGCCTGCAGACTCAAAGTAGGTGGAAAAAAGATAACTAGAAGGCTTTCTATGGTAATCCTTGAGTTGCAGTTTTCTAACAAGCACAGGGAGTTTAAATGGTCCCCATGATGACAATCGATTTAAATACTTATAGGAGGAAAAGTTATGAAGGGACTGGCACTCTAGAGGGCTTGGACTGCCTTAGAAGTTTGAAGATCTCATTCCATTTCTTATTAATCTCTAGAGAGAGCAAAAGAAAATTCTACAAGCCCTGTCAAGAAAACTTAAGAGTCTTGGGAAAGTGTTTTGCTTTGATAAGTGTATCTGGCACAAGATTATTTTTATACTTGATGGACAGCCTATGCTGTAATTGTTTGATCTGTGACCAGGGTTTCTCTGGTTGCACAGAAATTTTCATAAGACTGGTAAGCACCCTAGTGGTAATCTTGCCTGTCCACGACCAGTCTCCTCTTAACACAGGAGACTTTTTCTTCAGAGACACTCACATGTATAAGAGTCACTTACAGATGGTGGTGACTGCACTAGTGGCTATTAATTGGCTATCCCATGCCCACCACTGAATGTCTATTTTACACTCAGAAGATGTTAAGAAACAAGCAGGGGAAAAAAGTAAAAGAGTCAGTTATTTATACATATGTGTGACTAAACGGAAAGGAAACCAAAGTAAGAGTGCTCACGAAAACTTTAACCTAGGTATCAGATCAAACAAAATATTAAATTAGGCATGCAGAAAAAAATAAAAGGGCGAATTCTCCAAAAAAGACAAAGTTTTCACAGACAGAACATAAATTTTGTAGAAACCTTAAGGGTACGCTCACCAGAAGGATGAAATGTCTTTGTAAAAGAAAGAATGAAAGAAGGAAAGAAAGAAGGAAAGAAAGAAGGAAGGAAAGAAGGAAGGAAGGAAGGAAGGAAGGAAGGAAGGAAAGAAAGAAAGAAAGAAAGAAAGAAAGAAAGAAAGAAAGAAAGAAAGAAAGAAAGAAAGAAAGAAAGAAAAGAAAGAAAGGAAGAGGCATATATAGTTTTTTTAAAAAACTGCAAGGTCCTTTATGAAGTGGCCATTATCCAAAACAGACCCTGGAGAAAGTCGAAAGAACTCACCAAAAGGAGTGAGTCTTAAGGACCCGAGAGGAAACTCACCAGGGAAGAAAAGGCAAAGCAGGGAAGTGGAGAGTACCCCACTTGATTCCAGGACTCACTGATACATCCAACATTAGCCCACTTAGGTCCTGCTTCTTAACACTCGATTATGCCACCCTAAATAACAGATGGAGGCCCTGTGCAGTGGCTCACATCTGTAACCTGAGCTCTTTAGGAGGCTGAGGCAGGAGGATAGCTTGAGCCCAGGAGTTGGAGACAGCACTGAGCTATGATTAGGCCACTGTATTCCACCCTGGGTGACAGAGCAAGACTCTGTCTCAAAAATAAATAAAAAACACATAGAGAGAGAATCTCTAAAAGAGAACGGTATTTTTCAGGATTGAGCAGGGAATAAAGTAGGTAAAGGAAGACAAGGGTTTTTAAAGGAAAAATGAAGATTACATAATTGTTTTGAAACAATTATCCTTGCCTACAGAGATTCATAACAAGGATAGTATTAGTCCAAGTTTGGACTGGCAACAGCTGGGCAGATATCTCCGCAGAAGTATTTTTATCTTTCACAGAAGTATTTTTTGTTTAAGGTCAGGGCGGCTTCTGTGCGAGGTTGTGGTTTTTGCAGTCTTTCACGATAGTTCTTGTTATCTGATATATGTGCGTGATAACTTGTCAGGGTTTGACACAATTGATTTCATTTTGATTTTGACCACTTTATTTACAAACTAAAATGCCAGTACACACCATATTTCATAAAATTACTAAGGTATGAGAAGTTTGATAATTTACTACATTCATTAGAAGATGAGGCAGCAGGCACTGCCATATGTCACTAATGAATGAGTTCAACTTCTACCCTAGAAGTTTTATAACATCTATGAAAATCACATATGCACGTGTACTTTTATCTAATAATTTCTCTTTTGATGTCCATTCCATGGACAGACTCACATGAAATGACATGTGTAATAGAAATTTGTCGAACCATTCTTTGCTTTAGAAAAACGTTTTCATAAAAAACACATAAGAGACTCTAGGATACTGGTTAAATAAATTATTCTTCACCTATAAAATGGAATCAATTATAGTCAGTGAAAAGAATCAGGCAGTTCTCTGTATACTTGTGTGGAGGCATCTCCCATAAATATGTACAACCAAAGTATATGTTGTATACTCTCACTTGGGTGCATGTATGTTTTTGATTTTATACATACCTGGGATGCAAATATATATATATATATTGCATATATATATACAATATATATATTTAATATGCAAAATATATATGTGTTGCATATATATATGTTACTTTTTGAAGTTGAATTACGATACCAATGTGTAATATGACATTAGCACCTCTTGTAATTGCAGAAGTCAAATGTGACTTATGCTCATCTTTTGTTATTGGTATCTATTGAGTATTACAATTTTTTAGAGTCTTACTCTGTCACTCAGGCTAGAGTACCACTCAGCCTCAGCCTAGTTAACATCAACCTCAAATTCCTGGGCTCAAGCAATCCTCCTGTCTCAGTCTCCTGAGTAGCTGGGACTACAGATACACATTCAGCCAATTTTTCTATTTCTAGTAGAGCTAGGGTCTCACTTCATTCAGGCCTGTCTCAAACTCCGTACTTCAAGAGATCCACCTGCCTTAGCCTCCCAGAGTACTAGGATTATAGCCATGAACCATTGCAACTGGCCCATGTTGAATATTACACTTTCCCTTCTCAATATGTTTACACATTTTTTGGCATTGTCTGTGTATACTCAAAAATAGTATATAGATAAGATGCTTTAGCTGGACGCAGAGAAATCATCAACTCAATACTGATGTGAATTTCTTCTATCTCCTATTTTACATTCCTGTATTTCTCCCTCCATATTGGCTTCATCCTAAAGCTTGTTTTCTTTATGGTCACAAGGTGGCTGCAGCAAGTTCAAGTAGTCACAAACAGACATGACTTCTAGCCAAAAACTGTCTCATTTCAGGGTCACTTACCTAGGAGTGAAGGAATCTTCCCAGAAGCCCTCTAGTGGACAATCCCTTAATGCCATAGTGGCCAGTTCCAGGAGACCTGCTCCGTCCTAAGTCTTCCAATGGAAAAAGTAATGTTATTACCACAAATAGCTCAGACCAGTGGTTCTAAACCTGGGATGATTTTACCCTCCAGGGGGTCGTTGGCAATATCTGGAGATACTGTTAGTTGTCATAACCTACGGAAAAGTTGCTACTCACATGTAATGGATAGAAGCCAGAGCTACTGCTAACGATCCTACAATGGGTAGAACAGCCTCCAAGACCAAGAATTATCCAACCCCAAATGTAATAGTACAGCATTTTACTGACTTAGACTGATCATTATGAGGGACCCTTGCTGGGAAGCCATCCATCATGATCACTGCAATAACTATGACTTATATAAGGTCAAGTATCTGCGCATACCCATTCGGTTATGTCTCTTTTTCTAACTCCTACCTTGGATCATGTGCCTCCACTTGTAGCTGGAGTAAAGGGAAATTTGAGAGGGATCCCAGTAGGACCACATGGTTAGCATTTCTCCCCCCAAACGAGAATTGCTATTCCCACAAAGAAAAAGCTCTGCTATAGATCTGCAGATCTGTAGATGGCTACCATGCCTATTACGGTGAGAATGAGGAGGAGAGGAAATATCAAAAAAATTGCTAGGCTTGGTGCCTGTGGCTCAAGCAACTAAGGTGCCTGCCACATATACCTGAGCTGGCGGGTTCGAATCCAGCCCAGGCCCACCAGAAACAATGACAGCTGCAACTAAAAAACAGCTGGGCATTGTAGCAGGTGCCTGTAGGCCCAGCTACTTGGGAGGCCAAGGCAGGAGAATCGCTTGAGTCTAGGAGTTGGAGGTTGCTGTGAGCTGTAATGCTACAGCACTCTACCCAGGGCGACAACTTGAAGCTCTGTCACAAAAAAGAAAAAAAAAAATTGCTAAAACTTGCTGGTTTACTAGATGTGGAGGATGAGAGAGTGACCATCACTGGAGAGATGACAAGATTTCCAGAAAAAAGGGTGACTGGAAGATGATTTTATCATTAACCCTGGTTAAAAATTCAGGAAAAGATATATGTTTGGTGAGGTAGAAGAGAAATTAGTACTGTTTTAGATTCCACTCACCTTCATCAGCATTAATCTGAGAGCAACTAGTTTTGTAACCTATTCAATAATGACAAGTGTTGCCCACTTTGTTAGTCCAGGATAGGAGAATTAGAGAAGTGGGCCAGTCTACCAGTGGCCCTAGATTTAGATTATGCTTTTATCTACTACTACAGCCATGATAGCTTTGCTGGTCCAAATGATTTATAGGTCACCCTAGGTTTGGACCCCCAAAATATAGCTTTTTATTTTTTTAAGAGATGGGGTCTCACTTTGTTGTCCAGGCTGGAGTGCAGTGGCATGATCATAGCACACTGTAACCTCAAATTTCTGGGCTCAAGTGATCCTCCTGCCTAAGCCTCCCAAGTAGCTGGGAGGCCCTGCCAGGCTAATTTTATTTATTTTTAAAGATATGAGATCTCATTACAATGCCCTGAGCTCCTGACCTCAAGATATCCTCCTGCCTCAGCCTCCCAAATTGTGGGATTACAGATGTTAGCCACCATGCCAGCATTTTAACTTATATTTGGGAACATACTCTCCAAGACAAGTAAGATGGGAGGTGGGGAAATAAAAAGGTTCTTGTCACCCATATGCTATGCTACATGGTCCTTGGCCACTTCCCTCCCAATGCCCACCTTCAGCATGAGTAATTCCTGGTGGCTTTCCTGTCACTTTCTGCCAGAAGCTAACAGTTAGCATGATCAAATCTATTATACATATTCTCACAAATTGGAAAATTGGAAGGGAAAGGGTCAATATCCTTTTTCCTTTTCACTCAGGAGGCTTTCTGCTTTCTATGAAACTTGGCATAACAAGAGTATTAGCAAGGGCAGCCTTTGTCAAGATACAAAATAAAGGGCAAGAGGAGCCTAGGTTCTTACATTTACGTAACTGAAAGCAGCCACTCCAGGGATTTTTCTTGGAATACACTGTTCTAAAGTGAAATTCACTGGGCACAGTGTGACTGCTACCTATATTGCCAGCACTTTGGGAGGCGAAAGCAGGAAGATTGCTTGAGACCAGGAGTTAGAGAACAGTCTGGGGAAAATAAATAAATAAATAAACCAGGTGCGGTGGTTCATGCCTATAATCCCAGCACTCCGGGAAGCCAAGGAGGATGGATTTCTTGAGTCCAGGAGTTTGAGATCAGCCTGAGCAAGAGCAAGACCCTGTATCTACTAAAAACAGGAAAGTTGGCTCGGCGCCTATAGCTCAACCGGCTAAGGCGCCAGCCACGTATACCTAAGGTGGTGGGTTCGAATCCCCAGCCCGGACCCGCCAAACAACAATGATGGCTGCAACCAAAAAATAGCCGGGTGTTGTGGCGGGCGCCTGTGGTCCCAGCTACTTGGGAGGCAGAGGCAAGAGACTTGCTTGAGCCCAGGACTTGGAGGTTGCTGTGAGCTGTAATGCCATGGCACTCTACCCAGGGGGACAGCTTGAGGCTCTGTCTCAAAAAAAAAAAAAAAGTCTGAACCTCAGTTGAGTACCTATATATTTAGGGAAATAACAGGTGGGAGGGACCGGGGTCAGTCAGTCACAGAGGCAGAATTCTGGGAGTATAGTTTCATAGGCAAGTTTTGAAAAGGAGTGATCATTATTCGTGCCACATGCTACAGGGGGACCAACAAGACAAAAGACCGACAGAAGGGACTAGAACCAAAAAGGAGACCAGAAAGGGACCCAAGATCAGAGGAGGGCCCTGACCAAAACAGAGTAAGAATACAAACTGAAGAATGAATGAAACGACACCAACTCTACTCAGTACTCCTCAGAGTGTCTCCGGTGTCTGTTCAGATAGCCAGTTTCCTGTGAGTCTGGAAAGCGGAAGTGGTGGGAACTGTTAAAATGAGGTGGTGAAATGCATATTTCGAAGGGTATAAAGTGAGCACAGGAACACCTGCCACTAATCTACCTCACAAAGATAAAGCATAGATTAGATTCCAATAAACTGCTTTGAGTTCTCCGGCCCTGTAGTAGATCTGATACTGATCTTTCAGCCTTTAAGAAGAATAGTTCTTAGCATTTGTTGAACTGCACAACACTCCCGGGAGGTAGATATTATCGTTGGATGAAGAAACAAAGGCCACACAGCAAGTCAAAAGCCAAGGCAAGATTAGAATGGGGCCTGTCTTCTGTGTGGGGGAAGTCCAGTTGGCTGGATTCCCTTTGTGTCAGTAATAGGCTCTTTGATCTGTAACATGGAAGAGGACTGTGTGTGTGTGGGGGGGGGGGGGGAGGACAATTGTGAATGTAGATTCATTAATGACCACAAAGTTTTCTGAAACTCACTAAGGGGGATATGGAAAAAAAAGGTACAGCCACCCAGATTCTAGAAACAATAAAATAAATTTAGGAACAATGGGACTCTTAAGAATAGCATGGGAGATCCAGGGCATGTCAGAAGAGCCCTTCTGGACAGTGTCCAGATGCTGGGGGAGGGCCTTGCAGAGGGGACACATCCTCCCTCTGCCTTTTCACTTTGGGGGGACATACCATGAAGATAGCTGGGCTGAGCTGGCACAGGGCAGTGACTGGATTGAGCTGGTGAATGAAAAGGCAATTCCTGGATCAGGATATCTCAGGGGGTACCAGAAACAGGGAAGAGGGAAGTTATGGTTTTGTGAAAGCCTTGACTAGAAATCCCCAGAGAAGCAGCAGCCTCACAATTCTTCCTGCGCTGTATTTTCTTTTTCTAAAAACTCAGTTTCCTGGTTTGGCACCCATAGCACAGTGGTTAGTTACGGCGCCAGCCACATACACAGAAGCTGGTGGGTTCGAACCCAGCCCGGGCCCGCTAAACAACAATGACAACTGCAACAAAAAATAGCTGGGCATTGTGGCGGGCGCCTGTAGTCCAAGCTACTTGGGAGGCGGAGGCAAGAAAATCGCTTAAGCCCAAGAGTTGGAGATTGCTATGAGCTGTGATGTCACAGCACTCTACCGAGGGTGACATAGTTGAGACTCTGTCTCAAAACAAACAAACAAACAAAAAAACTCAATTTCCTGATAAAAAGTAAAAATGCGATAATGACACTGTTTGAACAGTGGTTAGTGCTTTATTATAAATTAAGAGATAGCATTTAAGATATACAAAGTTGGCATAAGGAAGGTTTAGGCATTTATTGAGTGCCTACCAAATGCCATCTCATTTAATATTTACGACCTCCTCCTGAGATACTGTCAGCACCGTTTTACAAACACTAAACAGAGACTCCTCCAAGATAAATCTTTTGCCCAAGGCATACAGCTAGTCTATATGACAGAGCCGGGATGTGAGCCCTGACTTGCTCCATTCCTTTCTGTACAGTACACTGCCTGCCTTTCAACAGTCACAAGTTCAACATTAGTCAGATCTGAACTGATGAGATGTATTATAATTCCCCAGAGATGACTGTACCCTCAAACCAGAGAATGTGCAGGGAGGGGCACTCTCATTATGTATGCCTGAATTGTGTTTGCAATCCACACCAGATAAAGAAGTGACTGGGACCAATCCTAGGCTATGAGAGCCAAAGTTGCTGTCAGCTCACCCCAAAGAACCTGTACTCAAGCCCTCTGACACTACACTAGCTGTCCAGCTGGCCTCTTGCTGCTCTCTCATCCCTTCATCAAATACTCTTCTTGTCTCCAGAGTAGCCAGGTCAACCAGAAACACCAATCCCTGCTGTGCTGTTAGCTAGCATGTTACCCCTTCTGGGGTAGGGGTTTTGAACTCAGTAACATGTGCTTTGCCACAGGTGAAATTATAATGGTTAGTGTCTCACTCTGACACCAGACTGACAGAGGAGACAACTTTAGGACAAGTAGGGCTGTAGGCATTTCCCCAATCAACAAACCAATAGGACATGGAGTCTTACTAGTACCATTTATGAGTTAAGTACTGGGCAGACTGGCTCACTCAATGAGGTAGATACTACCATTATGCCCATCTTACAAAGAGGAAACAATCTAATCTCCAAAGTCACAGAGCTCCTAAGCAGCAGAAGCAGATTGAAACTCAGGCAATATAGGTCCTTGGTCATTTCCTTAACCACCACCCACACAGTTCTCTAAGTGTGATCTGCAGACCCCTGAGACACCCAGGACCCTTTCAAGGGCAAAAACTATTTTCTTTTTTTTTTTTTTCAATTTAATTAATTTTTATTAAATTATAACTGTGTACATTACTTCAATTATGGGGTACAATGTTTTGATTTTATATACAATTTGGAATGCTTACATCAAACTGGTTAACATAGCCTTCACCTCGCTTACTTAAATGT